>JAXGGA010010373.1:0-47212 GCA_038373865.1 Uloborus plumipes | reverse complement strand
ACCTTAAAATAGTAGTCTGGTAACTTGGATTCAAAAAATCGAGTTTTTTTTTCTTAACCCTCTCGGCACCCTGGACCTCATATGAGGCTCCTACTTTTGAACTCAATTTTGGAAGAAGTAAACACTTAAAATGATTTTTTTTCCACTTAGGAGCCTCATATGTGATCTAAATGAATAGGTGGAGTCACTGACGGAAAAAAATCATTTTAAGTGTTTACTTCTTCCAAAATTGAGTTCAAAAGTATGAGCCTCATATGAGGTTCAGGGTGCCGAGAGGGTTAATTTGAAAGTACAATGGCTTAAGAATATACTGTGAAAAATTTCAGACAGAAATTCGAAATATTTCGGGAGTTATAATGAGTTTCCTAGAGCCCCTCGGAGTTTGTTCTTAAACTTTAAACGCGTTTTTCTTAAAACATTGTTTTTCTGGTCGGCCCGGGTCCTAACTTTTTTCTACTGAACCGATTGCTTTCAAATTTTAACAGGCTATTCTACACACTCATAGTTCTCGTCGGAACTAACGAGAATTTTTTTCACCCCTAACTTTTTATTTTACTACCCTTTCTTTGCTAAAATAAAAGGACTTTCTTTTTCAAAGTCCGCCATTTTATTATTTACCCTTGAAAATTAACTTCAGTAGTTCCGACCAGAATGACGTATCTATAGATTAAGTATAATCAAGAATATTTGATTTCAGATAACATCAAGAGCCAAAATCACCCGGGCCACCCAAGCGCATTTTTTTTAGAGGTTCCAACTTCGAGGGGCAATAATAATAGTAAAAAACTATTACATTTTTTCAAATAAATAATTTTTTATATCTTCAATATGTAAATAAAAACACTCTTAATATTCAAGAAGATTCATTTTTATTTTCCTATAAGAAACCACCCTCCAAAAAAGCCGTGAAAATAGGCATAAGTTACCAGACACATTTTTCGCATAAAATGTACCTTAAGGTACATTTTTCGCATAAAGCCGCGAAGGCTTCCAACAAACTAATTCAGTATTTAGTGTATCATCTCAACTCCCTGTCGATAGCTAGAATTGCGTATATCATTTCCACTTTTCGCATTAAATTTTCACGGCTTTTCTCAAGTTAAATCAAACAGTAATTTTTTTCAGCTTCATTTTTAATATCCAGGCTTTTACATAGGATTTGGAAACACTCGAACGCCCGCTCTCTAACGAGCTTCTACCATGATTTGTATTTTAAAACATTTTGCAGTCTTGGTTGTAAGTAGAATATTTATCCTTAAGCAATGTTTTTTTTAATTTTTTTTGTGCTTTGAAACGTGCAAATAATATTTTGTATAATAAATTGTATTCCTTTATTGAAAGATTGTTAACTGCATCTATTGTTTTTGTAAGTTTTGTGAATATGTGTTTTAGAGTATCGGTAACGTAATCGCTTGAAGAGATTGGCAACAAACAAATGGATTAGGTTCATTATTTTCCAATTTGATGGAGCTTTAAATACAACTTAACGGCATTTCTTAAATTTGTTTGCGTTGATTGGGCACTTTTGAGATGTACTTACAATTGAGCAGTTACTTAGTATCCAATCGAACAGGAATTTCGTCAAATTTGTTGCAAGATTTTAATAACTGAGATTCTCGGCGATTTTTCTTTAACTGACTCCAGTTTTTGTGCCAAAGACTACGTAATAATACTTTATTTCTTACACGACGTAACCAAAATAAAACTATTATTGTCTGCTATGTATTGACTGCGGCAAAATCTTAATCATCGAGATGATACTCCCACATTTGAAAAGTTCAGATTTTTTTCTTTTGTTGGCCGATTCCGTATGTATCTATTAAAAACCTTTGTAAAATTAAGTCAAAACGTAAAGTAATCCGCATACTCTCTACTAATAATAAAGCTGAAAGTTAGTCTCTCTTTCTTTCTGTCTGTCTGTCTGTTACGCGCGTAACGCCAAAACCGTTCGGTCGATTTTCATGCCACTTGGCACAAAATTAGTTTGTAGCACGTAGTTTTGCACCTCGAAGCGATTTTTCGAAAATTCCATTTCGTTCTTTTTCTATTCGAATTCTTAGCGGAAATTCGATAAAATAGGGAAGAAATATTTCACACACATTTTCAAGTCTTATGTCATTCGAAAGCTTGAAATTTTCTGCACAAAATGAAGTTTTTTCGAAGTTTCTACGATCATCAGGAGAGCTGTAACAATTGTTTTTAGAATCCCGAAATTCAAGGCTTACCTTCAGTAAAGCAAGCCAAACGATTCTAAAATGGTTGAGCTTTAGAATAAAATTTGTTTGAAAAGAGAGATAAAATGAATTATTTTATCAACGGAAATCAACTTTTCATGTTGTTACTATGGTTACGTGTTCATACTTATTTTTGTTTCGTTCTTTTTCCAGGGTTGCCAGCGTCAATCTTCGTAGGCTACGGCCAGACGTAGTATTTTTGATTCTACGGTAGTATTTTTTCGGCCCAAATAAGGAGCGTAGTATTTTTCTGGCAACCCTGTTTCCAATACACTAATGACTTAATTAAAAGATTTGGCGGATTTTTTTTTTTTTTTTCATTTTCATAGATTTCGCATTTCAGCAACATTGATTTTGGCAACGTTTGGAAACAGTAGTATTTTGTAATATTTTTTTAGAGGAGGCGTAGTATTTTTTTGTTCCAATTCTCTGGCAACCCTGTCTTTTTCCCGGTGAAGATGCTTTGGGACCCTGCTTGGCGCGTTTTCAAAAAGTCAACTACGCAAAATAGCTAGGGTTACCACGCTTGGCGCGCCTATCGTTCATTTAGCGAGAAAAGGGTACCTAAAGCACAGATTAACGAAATATCGTATCAATTGCGATATTGCATCGTTTTTTTAAAGTGTTTCATTTCGGAAAATGTATTGTTTTGTTTTTTAAGCTAGGAAATAAAACTTTCTTCTTCTTTTAAACTTTGGTAAGATTTCTGTTGGTTCCTGTTATCAACAAAATTGTTCTTACTCTCTCTTTTGGCTTATTTTTGTCCATCTCCCTTGGGGTTGCATTCGAATGTTCCAAGGGAGAATTTACCCCATTTATCGGGTAAATCAGTGTTTTCAATGCAAGGTGATATGAATTGGTTAACAAAAGTGATATGAATTGGCACGACCACTTGGCGATATATCGCCAAGCTTTTGATCGCCAAGTATTTGACGCCAATTGGCGAAAAATTTTTTTTTCTTTATTTAGGTTCAATTTGGCGCTGTTGGCGATATTTTGCGAAAAATCCACTGAATGATGTTAAAATCGACGATATTTAGGAGATTAATCATTGTAAAACATTTTTTGCATTGTTTCGTAGCAAACTAGGGATACAAATGTTTGAATTGTAATCTTGCTCACTCCAAGCACTATTTTAGCACTTAAGGCATCTACTAAGAAATTTACACGTAAAATTAAGTAGTGTGGGGTCCATATCAGATCTTTATATCACTTTGAAGGAATTATAGTTGAATAAAACTAAAATAGAGCATTTTTTCTGCTATATCAATTTTTTTTACAAATGAACTTTTAATTTTATACCACGGGCAAAGCCGTGCGGGTACCGATAGTAAATTAATAAAACCCGTAAACAAGACTAAAATTACCATTAATTTCCGCTTATGCACAAAAAATTGTCAAATGTTCCCTATTAATTTCGAAATCATTTAGGACAAAAACTTTCAGCGTCAATTTATGGTCAGCAATAGTATCTCAGCATTTGATGACTATTTCTCTGTGACAAAAATTAGTGACATAATAATACTTATTTTTTTTCATAAAATAGGGAGGGGAGCAAAATTATCCTAGGCTGGACTGTTTTAGGATAAACAGTTACCGCAAATTTGGCAACATTTTAAAAATCGCCAAAGCAGTGTGTTTTGAGTTCTTTCAGTTCAGGAAAAAAAAAAAAAAAAAAAACAAAACAAAGGTGAGCATAAATTGTTCCTCAATATTATTACTAACCCAGGCAAAGCCGGGTATTTTTGCTAGCATATATTAGAGGTTTGTAAACTCGTGTTTTTATCTAAAATGCGAAGTACTTATTTAGATAAACTTGAAAAGCATTTTTAAGCCATTGGTTGCAATTATGCTTTTAAAACAGCCGTGATTTGTTTAAAAAAACACAACCTTATTTAACCCATGCTCACCGTAAAATCACACCCAATTTCATTTCATTTGGCGCCTAAAGCGCGGGAGGGGTTGATGAGAATGGATGCAGAGTCCATTTTCTCCAGTACGCATTTGGTTCTAGTTGGTTTTGACTTTCACTTGACTTCACACTCCAAGGTTCCCCCCGTACATACCACAACTCGTAGTTTAACCGGGATGGGGCCTTGAAGAGCGCTCTGTTCATTTTTGAGCCAGGCCCAAGGGTCGAGCAAACCCTTGGCCCAGCATCCCCCAGAGCTATTGTTTCACTTGGAGGATTTTATGACCACGAACATTTTTAACGTCCCCCAGCCACCATTAATGAAGACGGTGGATCTTTGATCGGCTGGGCTTCCTCTATATGATCGGATCGGGACCCTCTGGTTACGAGTCCGACGACTTACCGATCGGACTACCGCGGCCCACACCCAATTCTAACTTTCTTTTGATCGATCTCTTTTAAATTTCAAAAACAATAAAATTCTAACGTGTTGCCAAAACTCGTTTGCCAAATACCATAAAAATTTAAATTTACGCTGATGTGATTAAATATGAAATCCATTGTTATAATAAAACGTGGTTGCTATGAAACAGAAACAATAAGAGTAATCATAAAGAAAATGGCGATAAAGAAAGCGTCTCAAACTTACTTAATGAAGGCACAAAAAACGGGGTTTTTTGTGAAAACTGGCGTTTTTACAGAAAAAACGCCGACGTAGATGAACTCAGAAACCAAAACTCCATCTAAATACCAAGTTTTATCGAAATCGTTAGAGCCGTTTTCGAGATCCGAAATATATATATATATACAAGAATTGCTCGTTTAAAGATATTATATATATATATATATATATATATATAATATATATATATATATATATATATATATATATATATATATATATATATATATATATACTAGCTGACCCGGCGAACTCTGTTCCGCCTTAAAGGCAATAAATAAGCAAATTTTTGAATTTATTAAGTTTTTTTTAATTAGAAAATACAAAAAAAAAAAAATAAATAAATAAGTACCTACATTAATCATCCATTATTGTTTCTGTATTTACAACCTATTTTACTGCGCTCCAGAAGCTGTCAGAACATGTGCTTTATGTCGCCCGGTGACAGAGGCTCAAAAAAGGCTTAGTTAAAAGATAATTTTTTCGGACTGCTTATCAACTGACTGCTCCATCCATAAATCCATCCAAACAAACTTTTGTATATATAATAGTAGTAAGAAGAACAGCCACTTAAATGCAGTCCAGGAGCTATCCCACCAAGCGCTTTCCACCTCTCAGCCTCAGAGGCGTAAAAACTCTTAAGTGACAATCGTTTCTGACAGCTTATCACATATAAATTTCAAGGGAAGTAACGCGTTTGTTTATAATTTACTTCACAAAAAAGTCAAATAACACTCAACGCACCGCTAACTTACAACCTGTTTACTGCGCTCCGGAAGCTGCCAGAACGTGTGCTTTATGTCGCTCAGCCATGGAGGTGTCAAAAAAGGCTTAGTGAAAAGGCTTAGCCAAGAATACAGAAAAGCTGGTAGCTAAATAGATAATTTGCAATAAAAAATATATTGCGGTCCTAAATTGAGATAAAAACTATCCTTTCCTTTTTGTTGGACCAAACTGAAACTGCGTGCAAAATTTGGCTAAAATCGGTTATATATATATATATATATATATATATATATATATATATATATATATATATATATGTATTATAAATTTATTTATTAACTTTATTACTTTTCTTTAAAACTTTGCTTTCATCAGAATGTCACACACAAATGTTGACAGCAACATAAAACCTAACAAAGCTTAAGAGAAAAAAAAATAACTACGCTAAGTATTTTTTATATTTTGAGTTTTTGAAACACATAATAGTAAAAAACTTCAGCTGGTTTTTCTTACAATAGAGATGCGAAATATTCTTCCAGCGATTATCATTTTTTTTTTAAAGTTTCCGCTCATTCAAAACATTCTTTAAAAATACTCTTCTTTCTCACGCACACCCCTGAGGAATCATTTACATTTCAAATACAACTTTCAACAAAGCGGTTTTCAACGAAATGATAATCTTTTCACTTCAAAAAGTATCAAACGTGAAGTCAGGAACTACAGGCATTTTCAAGCCCCCGGCAAATTTCCGGCTTAACTGAATACATGGGATCGGTTCGACTTCTTCCGACTTTCACTTTTTATCGGAATTTGAGAGCGGAAATAACAAGCATGTACAGATTCGTTCTTTTCTCTTCAACCCATTTATGCCCTGTAGCTTAAAAATAGGAAGCCTGTTAGTTACTGCATACAAAAACCTGTAATGGGTATATCATTTTACTAAAGCTGTTTTTCACTAGTTAAATAGTCCTTCTTCTTGAGAAAACCAATTAGAGCCACTAGTTGGACATCAGAGTTTATTTATTGACAGCTATTTTCAGACAAATCAGTCAAGCAACGATTCAGTATGGGTAGTTGGGTAGCCACAGAGAGTAAGTTGTTTTTTTTGCGAACTTATTTTTCATAAAATTAAACTATTTTAAAATGATTTGCTTAAAATTGATCACAGATGCCTTCTGTAATGTTACTTTGCAAAAGTAAAGTCAAGTAAGGTCGTATTTTGCTCACATATCTGCAAAATATCCCATAAACAGGACGTTAAATAACTTAATAAGTATGGTAAAGGCAAACTATTTTAAGCCTAAGATGTATGTAAATCATTCCAAGTAAGAGTTTTAAGCAGATAAAAATTGAAAAAAAAATTGTTAAAAAAACTTAGGCATAAATGGGTTAACTGAAAACATGGGATCGGTTCTACTTCTTCTGACTTTCACTTCTTATCGGAATCTGAGAGCGGAAATAACAAGCATGTATAGATTCCTTCTTTTCTGTTTAAGTTGTGAGTTTTTGTCACGCACAGCCAGTTAGGTAGTATTTATTATATGCCTCAGAAATACGGTTTGATACGTAACTTTTTGTCGTTTTTGTTAGCCTACTTTCCCGTTAAAAATAAAAGAAAGACGAAAAAAGTATTAAAAGTAACTTAATGCATCTAAAAAATATCGCCAAGTCCAAAAAATATCGCCAAGTTAAAAAATATCGCCAAGTCAAAAAAAAATATCGCCAAGTGAAAAAAATAAAAAGGTAAAATGAATATCGAAAAATTAAAAATTTGAAAGTAGGGTATTGAGATGGGGAATTTGTGTGTCGGTCGGTCGGTCTGTCTGTCCCCCCCTAATAACTTTTGAATGAACAGTCCGATTTGGACAAACTTTTTTTGTTGGAAAGATCTCGGCGAGTACAGCTCATTCCCATATTTGATTTTTTGATTTGAACAATTTTTGGTTCAAATTTGAGCCGTTCAAACAACCGGTCCCGCGATACTAACTTTTTAATGAACAGTCCGATTTAAACAAACTTTTTTTTGTTGGAAAGAACTTTTCAAGGATACTTCATTCCCGTATTTACATTTCCGATTTGAACAATTTTTCGTTCAACATTGAACCGCTCAAGCAAGCTGTCACCCCTAATAACTTTTGAGTAAACAGTCCGAAAAAAAATGACTGACTGTGCAGACGATTTTTTGTTTATTTATTCATTTGTTTTATTGAATTTATTATTATTATTATTATTATTTTTGGCAGACGATTTTTTTTTGTAACAAAAATGTTTCATTCACCAGGGCATTTTATTCTTTATTTATATTTAACAACTGGCAACGGATTAAAAGTGAAATTCGAGACATTTTATCAACGGACGAGTTTTTTTTTCTTTTTTTTTTCTTTCTTTGATAAAATGTGTTTTGATGTACTTTGTACTTTTAATTTTTTTTTTTGAAAACAATTGAGGAATTTTTCTACGGAAGAACTGTAACAGTTACATTCTTTAAAAGGTGCGACAAAACTTTATTTATTCATTTATTTACTTTTTATGTGTCTATTTCATCTGATGAGAGGGGTATATTTTGCTTTTAGAAATCAGCTTCAAGTGCTAAAAAGGTATGTTTGACATAATTTTTAGTCTTAGATAATCAAGAGAATAATGATCAGATGCTAGAATGCCGATGTCGATGTACGGGAAAGTAGGCTCGTTTAGTTCTTGACAGAACTTCTTGTTATTTTACAATTTGTGGTTTGGTTTTCTGTATAAACCGTGTTTTATTTTACTATCGATACTTATTCCCATTTTTATTTGTTTATAGTTTTGGCACACACCAAAAAAATTTGCGTTCTTTATTGGAGTACAGTAGGGCCTCGCTTATCTGGCCTTTGCTTATCCGGATGGCCGGTTTATCCAGATCAAATTTGTCATGTTAAAAAAATATTACAGTTACTTAAATCATAATTTTAAATTTTGACAGCAAGAACGGAACTATAAATGCGCGAAATGTTTGGTTTTTACATTGATTAAGGCCGGTAATACTTTATTAGGGGGACCAGAAAGTAATGAGTATGTCGTTTTTTCGTAAACAAATATTTTTTAAAGTTTTTATTTTTAATCAAAGGTGTAATACACATTTTGCGATGAAATGCACACATTTCAATTCCGGACGGATTGAAATTGATCGGTTTTGAGCTCAATATTTGGAAAGGGCATTTTGGACAGCGGACAAATCTTCAAGTTTTTTTTTGTCACATATAGATCGGAATGAATTGAAATCAGATGGTGCAATGCCTGGTGAGTATCATAGGTAAAGCAGCTGATATATATAAAAAAACTGCATACTCACAGGGGACGCGGAAAAACCGTCAGAGCCTTCGGTTTTAACACACATTGGAAATTTGATAACCTAATTTGATATTTTTTTGTGCGTATAAGGACTGGCTTTTTGTTTTCAAAAGATAATTAAACACATTTGTGCATTAGGGTGGGGCGAAAAATAAAAAGTTTTTCAGATCAACTTCTAATAGTTGCCAAAAGTTGTCTTTGGTGATAGTTAGCTTTTGTGCAAAATTTGAGAAAAATCGGTTAATATCTTCAGGGGGCGCTGCGATCGCAGAGTTTTATCATAGCTTTTATCGAGATTTTATGGTTAAACATGAAAAACAATGCCGTTAGCTTATCTCATTGCATTTTTTTTACTCATAAGATATATTCATGCATTCAAAGCATATGAAATAACTCACAAAAAATTATTTTATATGATATATATGTATATTTCAAGCATTTAAAAAGAAACAAAAACGTGAAAAAAAGTGATTTTTTTGAAATATAAATATATTACATAAAATAATGTTTGAGTCATTTCATATGCTTTTAATGCATGAAAACATCTTGAGTAAAAAAAACGCAAAGAGACTAGCTAAAGGCATTCTTTTTGATATTTTAACCATAAAATCCTTAACAAAGCTATGGTAAAACTTTGCGATCGCAGCGCACCCTGAAGATATTAACCGATTTTTCTCAAATTTTGCACAAAAGCTAACTATCACCAAAGACAACTTTTGGCAACTATTAGAAGTTGATCTGAAAAACTTTTTATTTTTCGCCCCACCCTATTGTGCATTTCGGATAGTTGTCTGTTCAAAATGGTTTATTTTATGTTAAATGCATTTTTTATATATTTTCCTCGTTCATAGCTTTTACTTACTTAATTATTTTGATTTTCTTATTTATTCTTTGCATAAATTACAAAATACCTTTACTAACTACTTTTCATTGGAACTTTTCGAAAATTCAAAGTTTTACTAGACAACACAGATAGATACGTATATTAGTAAAAACATTTGTTACCAGGAATCAAACCACTGACTCGAGTATTGGGTCATTCCATGTCAAGTGTCCCAAATTTCGAGAAAATCCCCACTCGACCCCCTCCGATTTTGATGAAAATTTTTTTGGATGTACATATAAGACTTTCATGAAACCATACCAAAGTATAGCTCTATAGGCCTTATGGTTTAGCCAATAAAAATTATTGAAAAAAGGCCTATTTTTCGTGTCTTGAAAAAAATGAACAAATCGTCAAGTTTGTGCTTTTATTGCTCGCGACCTAAGACGATTATCAGGCTCAAATTTAGTGATTCTGATCACTGTTTAGGGTAGAATAGCCTACTTGTGTAACAAAAGCTCCATGCACTGTAGATTTTTTGCAATTTGCTGCCAAAGTTGGTAAAAAATCGTATTTTGGTAAATTTTGATCATACGTTATCAGCTTGTATCTGCTGAGAGAATGACTTTCTGAAGCTAATTCTTTCCTCGTTTGTAGCCTGATAGTTCGTCCGAAAGGTGTGCAAGTGGCATCTCGATAGCTCAAATAATTGCTGAATTATGCGAGTTGAAATTCCAGTTAAATTTCTTTTTTCTCAATTTTGTCTCAATTTCAAAGGGCAATATCTCAAAAGGGTCATCTTGGATTTCAATTTTCTTTACATCATTGGAAAGAACACACTTTTCTTAACTAAAAAACGTTATTTTTATTTTTGAGACAAACCAGTTTCAAGGGATATTGCAGGTCAAAAATGTGTACGTCATTCAACGTGAAATCAAAGAAAAAAAGACAGACCTCAAGAGTTGATGTCAATTTGTTCTATTAAAATTTACAGGAGCTATTGTACTTATGTTTTGATAAAAAAAACCTTTTAAAGATGTTTTAGAACTTTAGTTTTTGTGTGCGCATCCGTAAAAACTCAAGGAATGGCAAAAAATAAAGTTTCGTTTTTAACAAAAATAATTATCTTCTTATCGCTGCTATAAGAGCTTGAGTCTTTTCCTATGTGTTATTTTTAAGCTCTTGAAACAAAATTTCGGATGATATGTCACTTGGCAAGGTGTCATTAATATTTTAAATTCATAAAAAGCATTGTTTCCTTTAAAAAAAAGTAAACATAAAAATAATTAATAAATGAGATAAATAATAAATAAAACAGTTAATATGGTGTGTACGTGATAAAAAATGTGTATAATAGGACTGCAGAGCCATTTTTCTAAAATGCGATAACGAAAGTTTTCGATAGAGTTGAATATTGCAATTATTTCCACCGTGTAAATAAATGATAACAATAGTAATAGAAAATAGGATAAGTATTAATTGAAAATCCATTCAATATACTGCCGAGGATGTGTCTAGATATTCAGCCTATGATTGCAATTTGCCCATAAACAAAATTGATGAAAAATGGGAAAATGCTTTTTATGACCTTAACACATTAATGACCTACAACCTTGCCAAGTGACATATCATCCGAAATTCTGTTTCAAGAGCTTAAAAATAACACATAGGAAAAGACTCAAGCTCTTATAGCAGCGATAAGAAGATAATTATTTTTGTTAAAAACGAAACTTTATTTTTTGCCATTTCTTGAGTTTTTACGGATGCGCACACAAAAACTAAAGTTCAAAAACATCTAAAAAAGGTTTTTTTTATCAGAACATAAGTACAATAGCTCCTGTAAATTTTAATAGAACAAATTGACATCAACTTTTGAGGTCTATGTCTTTTTTTCTTTGATTTCACGTTGAATGACGTACACATTTTTGACCTGCAATATCCCTTGAAACTGGTTTGTCTCAAAAATAAAAATAACGTTTTTTAGTTAAGAAAAGTGTGTTCTTTCCAATGATGTAAAGAAAATTGAAATCCAAGATGACCCTTTTGAGATATTGCCCTTTGAAATTGAGACAAAATTGAGAAAAAAGAAATTTAACTGGAATTTCAACTCGCATAATTCAGCAATTATTTGAGCTATCGAGATGCCACTTGCACACCTTTCGGACGAACTATCAGGCTACAAACGAGGAAAGAATTAGCTTCAGAAAGTCATTCTCTCAGCAGATACAAGCTGATAACGTATGATCAAAATTTACCAAAATACGATTTTTTACCAACTTTGGCAGCAAATTGCAAAAAATCTACAGTGCATGAAGCTTTTGTTACACAAGTAGGCTATTCTACCCTAAACAGTGATCAGAATCACCAAATTTTAGCCTGATAATCGTCTTAGGTCGCGAGCAATAAAAGCACAAACTTGACGATTTGTTCATTTTTTTCAAGACACGAAAAAGAGGCCTTTTTTCAATAATTTTTATTGGCTAAACCATAAGGCCTATAGAGCTATACTTTGGTATGGTTTCATGAAAGTCTTATATGTACATCCAAAAAAATTTTCATTAAAATCGGAGGGGGTCGAGTGGGGACGCCTCGTACACTTGACATGGAATGATCCTATTATTTTTTATTTTATAAGATTGTTTAGAGCTGCAGTAACTATCGAGAAACGAACAGAGAATACCTAGAATATCATGCAATGGAACATTCTTTGAGCTGTTTAAGCCTTAGGCCCCTCCCAAAACTATTCTTATAAAAAGCAGCTACGTAACAGTTACGAGGTCCTCAAACCCGTGGGGCTAGAAAAGAAAAAAAAGAAAACAAAGTTCGAAAAACTGAATTGCTTCTGCGTTTTAGTTTTTCACGATTGAATGGAAAAATTTTATTCTCAGTTCTATTCCCGCTTTTTCCTGCCCGTTTCTAACTTTTCAGCATTTTCATCACGTATGTGCTACTGAGGGACTAAAAAAGTTTCTTTAATATTTCCCGAGCAATCATAAAGCATGTTTTCGAACTATCTCTGAGAAAATTGGAATATTTTTTTTAGTTTTCAGAAAGATAAAACTATGATCATCTTGCGTCAAAACGGTATGTGCCCAGGGTCCGATTAGTCTCTGAAGTTAGGGGAAGCTAACACTTATTTTGGGACCCTCCATTTTTGTAACAGTTATTTTCAAAATGCATTCTATACATTGAAACAAAACTCATTAATGCTGCAAGTTGCAAGTATTATTTAGAAAATATACCGTAGAAAGCAGATTAAAGATTATTTCTCCTCCCCCAACACATCAGGAATGGATACAAGAGAGAGGCGGTTGGGGCGATCGCCCCTCCCTCGGGGGACTCTTTCCCGGTAATTTTCTAATATTGAAGTTCTAAAAATGCAATTATATGCGAGTTTTAATGAAGTTAGGAGAAGAACGCTTGGGGCTCTTCCCCGGAAATATTTCGGAATTGAAGTCCGGGACCTATGGGAACAATGTTTGCAAACCAGTAATGAAAATCAATCGCCCCTCCCTTGAAATATTTCTTGATCCGCCTTTGCAACACATAGACTTTTTTGCCCGTAATATATACACTCAGGCACATTGAAAATAGCGACCCAAGAAGAAAGCATCGGATTGAAATGAAATTTAATACACATAATGATACAGATGAGAGATTCACTTGATCTCAAAATCAAGACGATTGAACGAATACAGGGTGTGCAAGGACACAAATACAGAGCAACTTCAATAGCGCGTTGGACCACCTCTAGCTGCAATACATGCCGCCACACGGTCCGGCATTGAGTTGATTAGACGGCTGATGTTGTCCTGAGGCAGATGGGCCCACAAATTTGTAACAGCCAGCTCCAAATCACGCACAGAGTGACACGATGGCATCTGACGTTTTAGCTGATCCCACACATGCTCTATAGGGGATAAGTCGGGGGAGCGGGCCGGCCATGGAAGAGTCTGAAAATGACGTAGGAAGTCTTGAGTAACTCTTGCTGTATGCGGGCGAGCATTATCTTGCTGGAAAATTGCCCTTGGAGACCATTTAGGAAAGGTCCTACATGGGGTTGAAGAATATCATCAACGTAACGTTGGCCGGTTAAGTTTCCACGCATCACAATTAGATTGGACCGGCTATCATAGGATATGGCCCCCCAGACCATTACACCAGCTGTGCGGGCAGTGTGACGTAGAACAGTGTGGGAGGAATTGTACCGCTCACCTGGGCGCCTCCACACCCGTACACGGTTATCATCAGTCCCTAAAACAAACCGAGACTCATCACTAAACACAACTTTTTGCCAATATGTGACATTCCACATTGATCTAGCTTGGCACCACTGTAGACGCAGTCGCTGATCAATCCGACGATTCCTTCTTGGGTCGCTAGTTTCAATGTGCCTGAGTGTATTTTTACTGAAGTCTAAGCAAATAAGAGTGGTTATTTGTTATATCAGATTTATCACTTCACAAAATTAATTCAATGTTATAAAAGTGCATTATAACACAGGCCGCATCCCAAATTTGAAAAGAGCTTTTGCCCAATTTTTATGGAACATAAAATTTCATTTTCTAAAATTTCTTTAAAATTTTTTGTTGAACAAGCTTCAAAATATTTGCAATGTCTTAAAAAATGTATTCAAAAGTACTTCACTTTTGGGACTTTTTTTTGAAAAAATTGCCACCCCACCCCCGTTTTCTCTCAATGATTGCACATTGACCCTGACTTCCGAAAATGACCCCCCCCCCCCCCCCCCAAACCAGAAGCTGAATCTGCCCTTGTTCCGATTAGAGGCCGAATTTAAATTAGGCAGTAACAAAGGAGGTAGTACAAGTTTTTTTTTCTGTAAATGTTATTTTTATGAAATTGTTGGCGTTTGTATAGTTTTATGACTTTACTTTTTTTATACACACAGAAATAGCAAGAGGGAACAAAGCCAATTAAATCTTTTATTTATTTTTTAACACAAGAAGTTCCGATAAAATCATTTTTGTATTTACTCAAGGGAAATATAAACTTGTTAACCAACAATAACTAACAAAACTTGTTAAACAACAATAGATTTAAACACCACTTCAAAAGAAAATAATAGAACACAATTTTTTTTTGATCAAAAATGTTTAAATTTATTTATTTGTGTCTTATCTAGACGATTTTTTAATTACATTATGAACAAATTTATTAGTAAAATGAAAGTATTATAAAATGACATATAGTAACAATTCGATATTTTTTTACGTATTAACTTGATGGAAACTTTTATTTAAGTTTTATTTAACGCTTCTTGATTCATAAAATGTTTAGTTTAAAAACATGTCAGCAGATAGCAGCACAAGTCTCATCGTTTGTTTACGAGAAACTTGTCCTTTTAAATAGTTATTCTTTTTCGTCTTGTGTAGTAGTTGGAAAAACTACATTTGTTTTGTAGCGAACTACAACTACTTTGTTATAAATGTCGTTAACTACAACTACTTTTTTCAAAATGTAGCGACTACAAACTACTTTTGAATTGTTGTCGCTACTTCGCTACTTTTTAAAAAATAAATGAATAAAAAGCATGCACGGTTTGAGAATTGACCAAAAAAAAAAAAAAAATCGAAAAGTGGCTTACATTAACAAATTAACTCATTTGAATATGGAATAGAACTCGGAATTGTCTTTGAATTTATTTGTTACTTTTCCTTTTTGTTCATCCCCTTCTTTTTTTTTTTTTGCTAAAATTTGTCCTTTTTAGATTTTTTTTACAATTTTTACGAATATTCGCCACAAGAAAGGATTCAAAAGTTGAAAGATTGAAAGAAATCAACCTTCTGTTTTTTTTTTTTTCATTTCTTGCCAGGAAATATTTAGGAACATGAAACTTATTTTAAGAAATATATAAAAATTATTATGATGCCAAATAAACCAATGCCATCAAACAGATAGAATGTATTTCGTCAAAATGATGTATCTAAGATCAGCTCACATTTTTATGGTTCTTATTTCTCATTGCGTCCGCTGCTGTACTCGTGCAAGATTTGCACCAGTCAAAGTCAATTTAACTTTATTTTTTTCCCTTCGTTCTCTTTTTGAAATTTTTTTTCGATTATTTATTTTGTTTTTTAATTAAAAAGTAGTTTCCAGAAATCGCTACAAACTACAATTTTTTTGTATCGCGCTACTCACTACTCTACTTTTTTAAAAAAGTAGTGCGCTACACTACAAACTACTAAAAAATGTAGCTACTACAGTAGTTTCGCTATTTCCGACCACTGGTCTTGTGTATGCTTACATTATTATTTTCCCGTAATTGTTTTAATACAATAGACTCATTTAATGATAGACGATGACTTTCAAACCAAAATCTTCAGGGAAAAAAATGTTTTTGTTCCTTTTAGTTTAATTTCTTCTTTTTTTTCTGTCTTCGAAATATCAACTGCCATTAGCGTAAATAGCAAAACGAAAAAAAATTCTCAAAACAAAAAGTTAAATTCTACTACAATATGACGCAGACTAATTAGAGCTCTCTGGTGGCAATCCCACGAGAGTTAAATCTGAGAATTATATTTTTTTGCTCACGACTTTTTTTCTTTTCTCAACTAACACTAAGAATAATTCCATATATTCTGTGCACTTTTTTTTTTAGCTTTGGAGAAAACATGCTAGTTTATGTCAGAGTCAGCTGCAATGTTAATTGTTTTTGAATTGCATGGGAAAAAAAGTTTTAAATACTCGAATGTAAAATTTTTTGCACAGGCTAAGTTTTTGTGCATTCAGTGAGTTCCAAACAAAATCGCCTATTTGACCACGAGTTACAAAAATGCATTCTTCTAGTCGAAAGGGTCCAGTTTTTTCACAAAAATCTTCAAAATGAAAAAAAAAAAAAAAAGGTCACAAGAAAAAACCTACACACGTAAAAGAAACACAGGAGAAAAATTAAAGAACCGAAAAAAGAGAGTTATAATAAAAAAAAAAAAAAAAAAAAATTGAAAACTAATTAAGTGAGAAAAAATGCATAAATAAGTAAATCCAAGGCTTCACTAGATAGCGTTTTATACAGGCTGCTTCATTACTCAAAACATCAATGGTAAAGATTTGCCCGCTAGAAAGCGCTGAACGAGGACCATCCAAATGTTTGTTTACATTTATTAGCACGTTGTTTCTGCTGTAAAAAGTGATGTTCATCCTATCTTTAAGGGTTAAAAAATATTGATATAGTTTACTGAAGTGGAGTACAGAGTGAATTGATGCCGAAGGCCTTATTAGTACTGCTTTTTAGGGGAAATAAATTCCCTTTTCAGGTAAAGTTGGTTACAACTCATGATTCAGTCATACGACATTCATTCATTGTTTACTTTCTTCGAATTAGCAACATATAGCAATGGCGTTCAATTTTGACATCTCTGCATTAATAAAATATACGCTTAAATTCGCAGCCGATAAATAAAAATGTAGCAATGAAATAAGATTGTTCTATTTACTATTTAGTTTCATTATTGTTGCTCACACGATCTTAATTGCTACGCAAAAGCTCAGATGTTCATTTTGATAGCGTTGACCGATCAGAGCGATAAATGGCGAATCTATTCGCAGAGACATTTCCTTTTGATGCCCCAGAATGAATGCCCTGCAATGAAGCGATTGGTGTTCAACGGAAAGACGATTGACAACAAAACATATTAATTTCTTTAGTAACAACGAAATGAGCATATATAATCGCTTAGTACTAAAGAGCAATACAAGTACGAAAAAAATAAACAAAACTACAATATTACGACGACCAAATGTAAATTTTTTTTTCATTTACACAACATTAAAAGGTAATGTTCTTTTTATGTTAAATTTCACACATTGATAATATTTCGATAATTGGGAATCTGGTGTGGTTGCCAAATTTTTGGCGATAATTACTTTATTTTGTTGCTCTTTAGTTTATGTTTGCGAAGGAAGTATTTCCCTCGCTCATAAATTGGCCACAAAGATTTAACGCCAATAGGGAAAGAAAACCAGACTTCCAATCACCGAAATCTTCCCTTTTTTGTTTCTAATTTCACACATACGTTTAATACTTGAAAGTAAAATAATGCGCCAACTGAAAAAAAAGCTGCGAAATAATGTGAGAATTCTTGTTAAAAAACTCGCCAAATCAACTTTAAAAGCTCCATTAGCATGTAACATAATAAGTTTAATAAATATATCGAGCCATTATTATCATTGAAATTTAAATTAAAATGCAAAATAAGAGAAAAGAAGCAACCATGAAGACGATGCAAGCTTAAAATTTTAATCTTCGCTTAGGTGGTAAGAAAATACATCGCCAAGTTAAAAAACGTACCTATAACTGAAACGTACATACTACCAAAGATCTCGGTTATTGAAATATTCTCAAAAGCTTTACGGAGAACAAATTCATGATGTGCTTTTCAAGATATTAGTGCCATAGTCATTGAAAAATGTCCATTAAAATGTAAAAAAATCGCCAAATAAATTAATTTGACAATCTAAACTCATCAAAAGTTTTGATGGAACTATCGTTCCAAAATCGCCATTTATCGCTCTGCGGTGCCAGTGTCGTTTCATAGTTTAATTATAATTAGAATCAATTAAAATGAAAAATAATTCGCTAACTAATTAAAACAAGCCGTTAAAATGCAGAATAAACCAGCAAATCGAACAAGCTATTAAATGACGTTAAAATATAATAAAATAGAATTGAATGCCAAATTGTAAAATTGTCGCCAACAAATTAAATTTTAATTTTGTCTTTTATTATCTGATTTATATATAATGTTAGTTACCACAAAATTCGATAGATGTCGCTAGGCGACATCTATCCGTTTTTATCCCAAGGATTTTGATCAAATGAAACAGCCTGTATAAAACGCTATCTAGTGAAGCCTTGGTAAATCATGATAAAATTTTATTTGATACGTGTTGAAATTATGTTGGCATATTTCACAAGAAATTAACCTATCATTAAAGTATTTGTACTCGACAGAAAAAAAATGAATAACAAAACTAAATAGTAAATTTTAAATCCCTGATAGATTAAAGAAATTGACTTTTGGAGCAAAATACCTTGAAATGGCATCTTAGATGCAAGCCAAAATTTGAAGTTTAAGTGCAATAGAGAGTATTTTAGCGACAGGAAGAAAGGAAAATCCGACTGCTTCTCCTATAATATTCGCCTGACATAGCACCATTTGATTTCCCTTTGTTGCAATCTATACATGAAAAGAAAAAAAAACCCTTTGGGCCCTTGGTATCCAAGTCGCCATTTTAAAATATTTTGCTTAAAAAAAGCCTTTTTTTTTTTTTTTTGAATCTATCCGAGGTTTAAAATTAACCACCAGTTGGCTAACGTCCTTGATAACTAGGCAAATTACATCGTTCAATATGAAAACTTTAAACAATTGATTTGTTTGGGGAAAAAAAAAAAGACATTACTTTCCTTTACTTTTAATATTTCCACGTATTAAAATAGTAAACTCACTGCAAGAAATTAATTTAAGAAAAAATAGAGGAAAAAATAATAAGAAGAAAAATACCAAAAAGTGTACAAGAAAAAGGTTCTTTTAAAAATTCTTCCTTCATTGCTTTTTTTTTAAGCTGGAAAAATAATGGAACGCAGGAATGTCTGAACCTTAAACTAAATCTTGCTTAAAATAAAATAACCAGATGCGCATGGGGAGCAACCAAGTGATTTATAACCTCAAACTTCACGTCTCGGGAGACAAAATTTCAAATCCCGAGTGACAACTATGGAAATAAATGATTGCAAAGAAAATGTGGAGAATTCTTTCAAACCTCGTAAACATTATTTTCTTTTTTTCTTTCTCTCTTTAGTGTTCGCTAAGAGAGATTGAAAAGTCTTCAGCGCCATTGTGCGAAGTTCCGCTATTATTGTAAAATTATGTGAGTCGTTTCCTCTTTCAGATAGATGGTTCATGCGTGAGCGAACGATAAAATTTAAATAGAAGAGTTTCAAATAAGAAATAAAGGAGTGTGTTAACTATTCTTATGGTTGTTGTTATTATTTTGATGATATCTGTGGCTTGGTTCTAAAAGGACCAATGACAATTTTTTCACATTCTGTGTTATTTACATCAAAAGTTTCCAATTTAGTAAAACTCTAATTCTGCAAAGGCCAATGTCTCTATATAATATATAATAATATATACTATATAAATTATTATCTATATATTTATATATATAACATATAATTTATATAATATATAAAAAAATTCATATGATAAAATAATGTTTCTTTACAGTAACAATAAACAAATGCCAAAAAATAATAATGGGAATATAAGAAAGTTATAGCATTCTAAAAAACTCAAACATCTTTCATCGCCTTTTTCTCGAAACTAACATTTTTGACTTAGGCCCTTTTAGAGCCAAGCCACAGATATAATAGTGCTGTACCTCAGAACCAGAACGATGTAAGTCCAAAAATAGCGATTTGCACTTTTTTGCTTCATTGTATGTAGAATTTTATTCCACATTGACCCATTAAAGCAGTATTCAAAAAACAAATTCCTTCACAATTATTTAGCAGCGTGAAAAGGGCGCGAGTCTCATCCTTTTTATGTATCCAACAATCGTTTTCGCCCTCTACTGAAAAATGACGAATATGGACTTACGTTAGTCTGGTTCTGAGGTACAAAGTTGATGTTATACTGTCCATCCTCGGAAGGCCCGCCTAGCGCCGTTTGACGGTTCTTTTTCGAAAAAGGGTGACAGCTTGATTAAACTGTTAACCGGGGAATTAGCTATTGCTCAACTCGTTTCACAATGGGGACTTTTTTTTTTCGCAGCGATAAGTAATATCACACCACAAATAATAATTCACATCTCAGTATGTAAATAATACAACACAATAATAAAAGTACCGTAAATCAGGGTTACTTGGACCCTAGGGGGTTACTTGAGCCCACTACAATAAAATGATAAAATCTAGGTTTGGTACCTACTAGTTGAAGACTTGCACGTAGTTCCTCGTTTCTCCACTAGGTAGAAGCCCTCTGTAGTCTCTAACGCTAGTACCAAACCCAGATTTTATCATTTTACTGTGGGCTCAAGTAGCCCTCTTCTGGGTCCAAGTAACCCTGATTTACGGTATATAAAACACTGAAATGCACAATAAGAATATACGAAAAATTTCGTCATGCCCATTGCTGTAGGCTTTTATGTATGACGAAATATTTCGTCATACCCAGTTAACAGGTTAAGAAAATGTACCATGGTAGCATTTTTGCTAAGTCCGATAGTATTTCATTTTTCTAAAACTGATAAAAAGGAAGGGGAATAATAATAAAAAGAAAAAAATATCAGAGCAAACCAGCACGTTAAATAAAGTAACCCAACGAAAAACAAAAATCAAGCAAAATATCCTCACATTCCTCATCTCTCTTATCACCCCTCCCCCGTTTTGACAAAATCAGTTGAGTCCTGAGGCATGCGCAAAAACGTCCGAGGACGCCGGGAAAAATATACTGTAGTGACAATATTTTTTATTGCTAAGCAATCAAGAAATGTTTGTTATTTTCGTTTGATTGAGATTGGAGTTCATGTATCGTTATGTTTTATGGTTTTAATTGTCGGGGTATTCTCCTTAAAAGTGAGACATGCGAGTCATTTTTCAATTTTTTTCAATCAATTTTTTTTGGATAATTTTTATTTGATGTTATCAAAAATATTGTTACAAATCTTGTAAATAGTTGTTGTTTTTCCTGCCTTGCATCATTTTCATTAGTTTTGGTTTTATCTGACGTCATGTTGCAAAAGTATCTGAAGATATCACTTTTATCACTTGTATACCGGCCCCGTAACACTTTGCAGTTTTTACACTTGCCCTAACTTTAATAAGCGTGAAGACATTTTCGCTCGGAGTGGTGTTTTTCTTTTTATTTCTAGCGTTTTCTTGAATGAATTGTTTAAAGTTATGAATGATTTGGAATATTCCAGATATTACTAGAAAGTTGTCGGGAATTCTTTCCGTGTATAAATAGCTGGCCTTGAACACAAGTCAGTCAGTTATTTTCAGATTTGATTCTGGTGACTCGTTTTTCATCCGCTTGGGCGGATGGTTGTTTTGCTTTTGTAATTGCTTAATTACTGTTCACGTTTGATACGTGGTGCTGAGTTACTGTTGAGAGTACAGTGTACTGTTGGCTGCCTAATTGCTGATGTTTAGCAATTGTTTTCTGCTCTTATTGTAAATAGTGTACATACTTGTAAATAAATTTATAGTTACTTCCTCAAGATTGGAATGCTCATTTGAAGAAACTTGAAGGTGCTACGGACTCGTTACAATTTTGGCGCCCAACGTGGGGCATCTTCAAGGACTTTCTTGGAATTATCTGTGAACTTGGACTTTTCTTCCTAAGGACTTTTTGAATTCGGAATTTTATGGTGATTACTCGAGCAATGGATGAACAACTGAAACAACTCCTTGATGCGATCAACGCTGTTAAAAGTGTCCTCAAGAATGATATGGCGACTCTGGCTACTAATCAAGAACAATTAAAGAATGAGCTATCTACTAATCAAGAACAATTAAAGAATGAGCTGGCTACTAATCAAGAACAATTAAAAAAGGATCTAGCTGAAGAAATTAAAAGCGATCTAACGTCAATGAAAAGTTTGGTGGAAAGTAAATTTACCAATATGGAAAATAAAGTGGAGGCTCTAGAAGAGAAAGTTGACAGCGTTGAAGATCGAATTACCACAGTAGAAAATCACGTGGAAAAGAAAATTAAAGAAATTGAATCAAAGTTATCAGCATCCTCCAACAACTCAAGTGACTGTGTAGCTGCAGCTGGAACTTCGCGTCCATCCATCAAACTGGCCACGTTTGACGGGAAGACCTCGTGGAATATTTACAAGAAGCAGTTCCTCATCGTTGCAGAAGCAAACTCCTGGGACTCTTCCACGAAAGCCTGTCACCTTGCAGCCTCGCTGAGAGGGGATGCAGCTGACATACTACAGACCTTCCCAGAGGACAAGCACCGCGACTTCGATGCCTTATCATCGGCCTTGGAGCTTCGCTTTGGCGAAGCATGCCAAAAAGAATTCAGCCAACTCCAGCTGAAATCCAGACTCCAGAGGGCTGGAGAGACTCTACAAGTTTTTGCAGCAGACGTTGAGAGGCTTTCCCATCTCGCCTTCTCGGACTGTCCTTCGGGTGTTCGCGATAGCCTGGCCCTGAACTACTTCATAGATGGAGTGCGAAATCCAGAAATTCAGACGGCTCTCCGGATGGCGGACATTAAAGATCTTAAATCCGGTCTGGTCTACGCAATGAAGTTCGAGGCTGCACAGCAAACGTCCCGCAAGGATCGCCATTCAATCAGGGGCGTGGAAGTGCGTGCTCCGGATTCGAACTCAACTTGTCTCTTGGAAATTAAGCGACAAATCCAAGAGCTCTCGGGGACCCTGAAGAAGATTACGGCTCACAAGGACCAAAGTAAACAACCACTGAAGTGCTGGAAATGTGGCGGTGAGGGCCACGTACGAAAGAACTGCGAAGCTCGCCAAGAAAAGAAGAAGTCTCCCAAAGTTTTCCAGATTTCCCCAAGAAGTGGCGGCTGCAACGGACTCTTCATTTACGCTTATGTGAATGGGTTTCCCTGCGAAATGATTGTGGACACAGGAGCCAACGTTACCATTATTAAGACTGATGTGGCTCGTCAATTTGGACTCAAGATCTTATGGACGCCGCCCTGCGTTACTCTTCAAACTGTGACAGGTGACAAAATTGAGATTGAAGGAAAAGTGAACTTAGAAATAATGTTCGGAAGCGCCACTTACCATCACACGGCATTCGTCGCTGACATTACTGATCCCTTCATTCTCGGACTGGACTTTTTGAGAAAATTTGATTTTTCTATCGACCTTAAAAATAATGAGCTGCACTCGATGAGGGAAGACATAGCAATTTTCAATGCTGAACGTAACTTAAAATCCGCTCATCAAATAATAGCCCAATCAGATTTATTGATTCCCCCAAGATCAGAAGTACTAATACCTGGCTCCCTCAAGGAAAACAACAGTTTTACATTCGGCCTAATTGAATATCCTAACCAGAGTAATAGCCCAAAAGGAGTACTAGTGGCATCTACGCTTGTGGACCTTTCAAGGAATGCAGTTCCTGTGAGAGTCGCCAATGTAAGTGAAAGACCGAGGAATATTAAGAAAGGAGAAGTGTTGGCAACTTGTACTCCCGTAAACTGCATCATCAGAAGAATTGATTCCTCCGAGACTGTGTCTTCCGAGTCCTTGACTTCGAAATTAATTGGGAGTGCACCATTATCGACGGATCAAAGATACGCTGCGGAAAAATTGGTGGACAACTTCAAGCAGGTGTTTTCATCTACATCCGAGGATGTGGGTCGCACGAATTTAACGCAGCATAGGATTGACACTGCAGATCATCCCCCTATCAAGCAGCATCCAAGACGACTACCGTTCGCCAAGAAGGAAGAGGTTGAGATCCTCGTAAAAGAGATGCAGGAGAATGACGTCATCGAACCCTCATCCAGTCCTTGGGCATCCCCTATCGTCTTGGTCCGAAAGAAAGACGGCTCCACCAGATTTTGTGTTGATTACCGACGCCTGAATGACATCACCAAGAAGGACAGTTACCCTCTTCCACGGATCGATGACACTCTGGACACCCTTTCCGGACACAAGTGGTTTTCGACCCTGGATTTAAAGAGCGGCTACTGGGAGGTGGAGATACACCCCGACGACCGAGAGAAGACGGCGTTTACAACCGGACAAGGCTTGTGGCAGTTTAAAGTGATGCCCTTCGGCCTCTGCAATGCACCAGCCACGTTCGAGCGTCTTATGGAATCAGTGTTACGAGGACTGTCTTATGAATCCTGTCTTGTCTACTTGGACGACATTATCATCATAGGACGCAGTTTTGAGGAACATTTGGATAATCTTAGGAAGGTGCTGCAAAAGCTTAAGGAAGCCAACCTGAAGTTAAGCCCGTCCAAATGTAATTTGTTCCGCCGTGAGGTGAACTACCTTGGTCACATTATCTCTTCCGAAGGTGTACGAACAGATCCAGATAAGGTATCTGCAGTCAAGAATTGGAGCCGCCCCGAAAATGTCCATCAGCTGCGAAGTTTCCTGGGGCTCTGCACGTACTACAGGAAGTTTGTGAAGGGTTTTTCCAACATTGCACGACCTTTGCATAAGCTGACGGAGAGCAAACAAAAATTTGAATGGTCCAAAGAATGCGAGGATGCATTTCTACAGCTGAAGGAGGCTTTAACATCAACGCCTATTCTCTCTTATCCTCAGCCTGAAAAATCCTTCATACTTGACACTGATGCGAGTCACGAGAGCGTTGGAGCTGTTTTATCTCAAGAAATAGACGGTAACGAACATGTCATCGCCTACTGGAGCAAATGCTTATCCAAGTCGGAGCGAAATTATTGTGTCACGAGAAAGGAATTGCTCGCCATAGTTAAAGCTGTAGAACATTTCCATCATTACCTCTACGGCCGTAAATTCCTGCTCCGGACTGATCATGTCTCTTTAACTTGGCTTTTGAATTTCAAGAATCCAGAGGGCCAGGTAGCCAGGTGGATACAGCGGCTCCAGGAATATGACATCGAGATTAAGCACCGAAAAGGTTTGTCACACGGTAATGCTGACGCATTATCAAGAAGACCTTGTTCCGAGAACTGCCATTATTGCTCCCGAATTGAGAAACAGTACGGGACGACAATCGCTACTGCCTGTCAAGTTACTGCTACTTCATCATCTTCAGATCCTGATCCATGGAGTGACGACCAAGTTAGAAAAGATCAGCTTGAAGACCCAGACCTAAAGCCTATCATAGAGTTAATGGAAAAAGACAGTCGGCGACCTAGTTGGCAAGACGTTTCTATCTACGGTCCTGCAACGAAAAGATACTGGGCTCTATGGAAATCTCTCCAGTTGCGAAATGGCGTCCTGTATCGGAAATGGGAATCTGACGATGGTAAAGCATTCAAATGGCAGTTACTCCTTCCCAGATCAAGAATTCCAGACGTTCTAAAGGAGTTGCACAGTAGTCCGACTGGAGGACACTTTGGTATCTTGAAAACCCTCCACAAGGTTCGAGAGCGCTTCTTCTGGAGCAATGCGAAGGATGACGTAGAGAAGTGGTGTCATTCTTGTGACGCCTGTGCTGCCCGTAAAGGACCGAAGAGAAGAAGCCGCGGGAAACTACATCTTTACAACGTAGGAGCTCCTTTCGAACGAATCGGGATCGACATTCTTGGTCCTCTACCGAAAACTACTGATGGGAACAAATACATCCTCGTTGCCATTGACAATTTCACCAAATGGCCCGAAGCATATTCCATTCCGGATCAAGAAGCTACCACTGTAGCAGAGACTCTAGTCCAGCATTGGATCTCGAGATATGGGACACCTTTGCAGATCCATTCCGATCAGGGAAGAAACTTCATCTCTGCTGTGTTTAAGGGCCTATGTGATATCCTCAAAATTGAGAAAACTCGAACGACACCACTACACCCACAATCGGACGGCATGGTGGAGAGATTCAACAGGACAATCCTTAATAATCTCTCGCTTATGGTCTCCAAAAATCAGCAGGATTGGGACAAGAAACTTCCTCTGTTCCTGCTGGCCTACCGCAGTGCTGTCCACGAGACCACCGGATATTCCCCATCACAGATGCTCTTCGGCCGAGAGCTTCGGCTACCTTGTGATCTCGTCTTCGGTCTCCCTCCAGATGCACCTTCATCGCCTGAGGAATACGTCCAGGATCTCCAGGCCCGGTTGGAGGACGTTCATCACTTCGCACGGGAGCGAATCAACATCGCGACGGAGAAGATGAAGACCCGATACGACACAAGGTCCACTGGCCATGACTTTCAAGAAGGTGACAAGGTGTGGCTATGGAATCCCATCCGACGGAAAGGTCTGTCACCCAAATTGCAGTCGCATTGGGATGGACCCTACACAGTCCTTCATCGGCTGAACGACGTCGTAGTGAGGATCCAGAAGTCATCACATTCCAAACCTAGGGTTGTCCATTATGATCGGCTAGCCCCATACTATGGCCATAGTTCGTAAAATAAATCTAAAGCTACCATGGTAACTTGCTTGTAAATTTTGTAAATAACTTTTGCCTTTAATTGTTTGTAATATGACTTTATCAATGTTAGTGTTTCTTTCATGTTCTCATTGTTATTGTTTATCATGTTTATGATTGGTTATCACGTAATGTGTGCATCTGTAAATTTTTCCCTTGCTTCTTTTCTGGGGATTGTACTGCCCGGGACGTGCAGTCCTTGGGAAGGGGGCAATGTTACAAATCTTGTAAATAGTTGTTGTTTTTCCTGCCTTGCATCATTTTCATTAGTTTTGGTTTTATCTGACGTCATGTTGCAAAAGTATCTGAAGATATCACTTTTATCACTTGTATACCGGCCCCGTAACACTTTGCAGTTTTTACACTTGCCCTAACTTTAATAAGCGTGAAGACATTTTCGCTCGGAGTGGTGTTTTTCTTTTTATTTCTAGCGTTTTCTTGAATGAATTGTTTAAAGTTATGAATGATTTGGAATATTCCAGATATTACTAGAAAGTTGTCGGGAATTCTTTCCGTGTATAAATAGCTGGCCTTGAACACAAGTCAGTCAGTTATTTTCAGATTTGATTCTGGTGACTCGTTTTTCATCCGCTTGGGCGGATGGTTGTTTTGCTTTTGTAATTGCTTAATTACTGTTCACGTTTGATACGTGGTGCTGAGTTACTGTTGAGAGTACAGTGTACTGTTGGCTGCCTAATTGCTGATGTTTAGCAATTGTTTTCTGCTCTTATTGTAAATAGTGTACATACTTGTAAATAAATTTATAGTTACTTCCTCAAGATTAGAATGCTCATTTGAAGAAAGTTGAAGGTGCTACGGACTCGTTACAATATGTTAAATTCTATTGGTAACAGTGATTTTTTCAGATAGCTTAAATTAATTAAGGAAAAAAAGTAATATTGAAAGAATTTTTGTGATGCGTAACCAACAATTTTTCACCCGAGTTGCTGAGTGAATAATTAATGAAAAAACTATGTAGTTGTTTACATTCAAATGTAAGTTTTAAAGTAGCTTAGAATCTATAGATTAATGTACAATACTTTGTATGTATCAAAAATTTTAACAAGATCAGAATTTCAAGTTCTTAGTGAACTACGTATGTTAGATGTCTGTTTTAGGTAACCCGAGTTATCAAAAGAAATTAATTTATTGGTTAATAATTATTATATGTATTAACATATTTTTGCATTTCCTAAGTAAGTTAAAAATAGTTTAAAATAAAAAAAAAATTTAATAACCTTTCCAAAACATTTTTTTTTTCATTAGAATAAGTGTTAAACCAGGCACAAGTGTATCAAACGTAACCTGAGTTACCATGGAATGACCCCAATGCATACCCGAGATTTTGTAGTTTTTTTAAAAATCAGTTTAAAAACGTATTTTTTTAGTTTTTTAAACTATAATTAAATTATTAAGAGTTAATCAAACAAAAGAATTGTTTAGTCAATCTTTCTTCGTAACTGAAATCTGAAGTCGCTCTGTGAAATTTTTAAAACATAACGTTCTTTACAAAGTACCGTTATTTACAAATACCGAAGTAATATACTTAACCCATTAATGCCTGACATTTTTTCCAAAGAAATTTTGCATACTGGGTACAAACAGTGTTTAATGGACAGGAAAAATAATTAAAAAATATTATGTAAAAAGTATTTTTTCTATTAAGGAAAGAAAAATCGTCCCTTAAAAGTTACGATAGACCCCAAAGGGTACATATGTTTTTTACTAAAATTTTTTTCTGTCTACCATATAATATTTAAAAAGACATATTATGAGAAGAAATAAAATCAGCAATTAACATAAACTGGAAAGCTGGGAATAACTTTGAAAACTCAGCTTTTTTTCTTGATATTGTGAACGATGTCATTTTTGATAAAGATCATATTAAAACTGCTACAGAATACACTTTACAATGGTCATGTGCTTCAATCTGTTAATAGCGAATTGAAACAATACCGAGGTACTAATTGAACACTATTATTTGGTTGAAATGTGGCAGGCAGTAACCGATTTCCGGTTACTGCCGGCCGTCAGGCATTAATGGGCAGACTTTGATCCATTAATGCCTGACATTTTTTTTTCCAAATATATTTTGTATACTGGTTACAAACAGTGTTTAATGGAGAGGAAAAATAATTAAAAAATATGTAAAAAATAATCTCTTTATTAAGGAAAGAAAAATCGTCCTTTAAAAGTTACGATAGACCCCAGAGGGTACAGACTTTTTTTTAACTAAATTTTTTTTCTGCCTAGGATATAATATTTAAAAAGACATTTTATAAGATGAAATAAAATCAGCAATTAACATAAACTGAAGGTGGGAATAACTTTGAAAACTTAGCTTTTTTTCTTGAGATTGTGAACGATGTCATTTTTGATAAAGATCATATTAACCCATTAATGCCTGACATTTTTCTCCTAAGATATTTTGTATATACTGGTTACAAACAGTGTTTAATGTACAGGAAAAAAAAATATTGTGTAAAAATAATTGTTTTATCAAGGAAAGAAAAATCGTCCCTTAAAAGTTACGATAGACCCTAGAGGCTACATACTTTTCTTACTAAATTTTTTTTCTGCCTACGATATAATATTAAAAAAGACATTTCATAAGAAGAAATAAAATCAACTATTAACATAAACTGGGAAGCTGGGAAGAACTTTGAAAACTTAGCTTTTTTTTTTTGAGATTATGAACGATGTCATTTTTGATAAAGATCATATATTATTAAAACTGCTACAGAACACACTTTACAATGGTTATGTGCTGCAATCTGTTAATAACGAATTGAAACAATACCAAGGTACTCATTGAACACTATTATTTGGTTGGAATGTTTATTTTGGGGGAAATTCAGATCCTTTTTTGGACCGTCCCTAAAAAAGGCCGCTAGGCATTAATGGATCAATACACTTATCAATGCTGAAGGTTAAACTATATTTCATGATACTCTAACTGGTTTCCCTGTGACTTTCAAAACTATTGAATGTCCGCTCTGAGTTTACATGCACTTACAATACATCCACGTATAATATAGTTTAGCCTTTAGTATTAATAATAGTATTAAATATATTACTTTTATATTTGTAAAGAATGTGAATTTTATATTTTATTCAGAGTTACATACATACATACAAACAAACCCACATGTGAAACTAATAAAAGCGTATTAACAATTACTATCAGTTAGTCAGAATGTTTGATTGATTGGTCACGAAAATGTGTAAGAAAAAAATTTGTGAAATATGGCAGTGAAATGATATTTTAAAAAAATATTTGAGAATTTTCTAATACCGGAATTAATAAGCAACAAAGGTATTCCGGTATCAAGTTTTAAAAAATACCGAATACGTACCAGTATAGCATTTTTGTACCGGTATTACTACTGCTATACAGGTAAGGAAATAGTTAGTTCAAACCGTCCCACACCTGACATATGAATTATCCGAAATTAACCAATTAATGCCTAGCGTCCAAAGGGAAGGTCCAAAAAAGTGCGTCTGAAGTTACCAAAAATGAACCTTTCAACCCAAATAATTGTTCAATTTTTACTTTGGTATTGTTTCAATTCATTATTAACAGATTGCAGTACATAACCATTGTAAAGTATGTTCTGTAGTCGTTTTATTATGATCTTTATCAAGAATTACATTGTTTCACTCTCAAAAACCAAAAGCTAAGTTTTTAAAATTATTAACAAAATCCCAGTTTATGTTAATTGCTGCTTTTATATTTCTTCTTATAAAAGTCTTTTAAATATTGTATCGTAGGCAGAAAAAAAAATGGTAAAAAAAAGTATGTACCCTCTGGTGTCTAGCGTCCCTTTTTAGGGACGATATCTGTACCTCAGAACCAGACTTATAACGTAAGTCCATTTCCGTCCTTTTTCGGTAGAGGGGAAAAACGATTGTCGAATACATCGTTTTTCCCCTCTACTGAAAAATGACGAAAATGGACTTACGTTAGTCTGGTTCTGAGGTACAGATATTTCTTTTAAAAAAAATATTTTTTACGTAATATTTTTAAAATTATTCTTCCTGCCCATTAAACACTATTTGTAACCAGTATACAAAATATCTTTGAAAAATAAAATGTCAGGTATTAATGGGTTAAGAAAGGAAAATAAAGCTGGATAAAATTTAAAACCGAAGAAAAGAAAATCAGCTTCGGTGAGTTAGAAACAAAAAAAAATTATTGCTATACAAACTTCTTTGCAAGCCTTTTCAGTTCTTAATGTGATACAGTTGCCAAAGTAAGAGAATCCCAGAAGTGGCAAAAAACGCCGTTGGGTCTCGATTTAGAATTCAAAATAGGAGAAAATTCTTTTTTCAGTTATGACATAAGAGGATTTTCGTACCGTAAAATCGCTGTCTTTAAAAATATATTATTCAAATTCTAAGTGTCCAAAACATGTTTTGAAATTTCCGTTTATTAATGCATTCATTTAATATGAAACAATATAAATGAAGCTGTTATAATTTACATTTTTAGCTCTTTGTTGAAAAAGTGTCGTCATTCTTCGAAACAATTGCATCACTGCATGCATAATATCTTGCAAAATTTCTGTAAATTTTTAATCTCTATTTTCAGGCGAAGGCAAAATTTGTTTAAGTAAGATCGCCAAGAGATGGTATTTGGCAATCAAATGAGAAAAAGAAGAAGGACTGTGTGCCATATTTACGAGGTTAGCGATAGTTTAGCGCAGTGGTTTCCAACCTGAGGGTTCAAAGGGACGGTAACTTCTTAAGGGGCGATAAGGATGTGATGGGTTGTGTAGAAGAGAAAACAGTAGTAATAAAAAGGAAGCGAAAATCGAAATTGTAAACATGTACGAAACTGGTTGTTCAGAGTTCAGACAATTAATCACAAGTTAAAAAAGAAAACAAATTGAATGTCAAGAGCTTCCTCCTTGCACCTCAGATGAACCTAGGAAGTATTTTAATGAATGAATTTTCAGATTTTCAATTTATTTTCCTGCAAATTTTTAGTTTCAGTGATTTTAATCCCCCCAGATTCCAATGTAGAAAGAAAAATTTCTTGAAAAATATACTTCTGTTTTTTGTAAAGTACGTCGATGATCTTAGTTAAATGTTACCCTTCAAATGCTTATTTGTTCGCTTTGTGAAAGAAAAATAAATGGAAGGTATTTTATCTAGTTATATTTTTAGTTTAAAAGTGATTAGTCATAATATCTTTATTGCGTACATTTTACTTCGAATTGAAGTTAGGTACTTAAGTTTTTAATAATATCAATGTTCACTTGCACCAACTTTTGTTTTCTTCGAGGAAGAAGGGGGGGGGGGGCAGGGGCAGATTACCAATTAGGCACTGTAGGCACGTGCCTAGGGCCTACGAAGGCCAAAGGGCCTACGAAGACCAAAGGTCTTAGGGCTTTGAAAAAAAATATATTGAAATAAAAATACCCCAAAAACTTAAACATTTTTATATTATATAGTGAAGGTCAAAATAGTATATGTAAATACAAACACACAAAAATACGAATACAAAACGTTTGGTTTACTAAGTAGATCCTAAAATAACTCCTTTTTTCGGGATTTTGACACAGCGAATTCGTGTATTATATCTTCAAAATTAATGCCGCGAGCGACATCACTTTCAATACACAGAAGGCCCAGTGACGAAGTTCTCTCTTGGCCCATAAAATTTTTTATAAGCTTCAACTTGGAGAATGATCTTTCTCCTTCTGCATTCGAACCCAATATCGAAAGGTATATGCGCAATGCAATATTAACATTTGGGAAACTTGACACAAGTTTATCCTTTATTAGTAATTTGATGAGATCCGTTATAAAGGTGGTTTTGGGGTACAAATTTGAAAAAAATCAAATACTCATCAACAAATCGAGGAAATATCTACCGCATCTGCATTATCTTCTGTCTCCTTAGAAATGTTAACATATTTCAATAAAGACCCTTTAATTTTACTAAGCGACTCACTCGCTTTCCCTTTCTTTTTGCGTTTTTCATGTCCACTTTGGTGTTTTCTTTTATATCTATCAGACATTTTTCGCTAAAAAAAAAAATATTTGAAAAAAGCTTTTATAAATTGCGCTTAAAAGTTTATAATAATTTTTTAACTTTCTGATATACCATAATAAAAGCGATGGGCACGCACAAACTAAAATTTAAACTTGTTTTCTCCTCCTTCTCGTCACCTTTAAATATACATTTTAGTTTGCGCCCTTCGCTTTTATTATGCTTTCAGAAAGCTAAAAAGTTATTTTAAATTTGTTAAGTAATTCCATTTTAAACTTGTAAAAAGGAAACCGGATTTACGAGTATGGATTAAAATTAAGCTATTCCAAAGGTGATTTGAACTGTACTATTCCTACGACTACTACTGGAGATTTTTTACAATAGTATGGCCAAACCACCCCATAGTAGGCCTACTCAAAGTTCCTTGCATTGTGCTGCATTCTACGGCGGACTATTATACTAATAAGAAGTGATAAAATGAGAATTCTATTATTTATAATGGAATGAAGCAATATTCCAGAATCAAAAACTAGGTTGAAATAAGTAGAGTATAAAAACAACTTTTCTTTTCTTTATTTACCTTACCTTTAATAAATTTAACTTCCAGTTTTTAAACTAAAGATTGACTTGGGGTTGAGCGTGATTAAATCAAGCACAGGCATACACGCTCTATCGTAGTGTTTACATATTAACTTATTACACAACTGAGCTACTAAAACAAAAGACCTTAGCAGCAGGGAAACCCTCTCGATCGCGCTCAAGCGTTTGATGGCGGACGTGGCCAATGGACGTGGTGGACGTGGAATGGAAACGTGGCCAACTGTGTCAAACGCATGTGCCCGTCCGAGAACCACAAGACTTTAGCCGCCGGGCCGGCGGCTAAAGTCTTGTCATATTCATGTACTAAAACCCTGGAATTCTGCATGGAATTTGGTAGATATAAAAGTTGCTTTGTTGCAGATAAACTCAATTCTGGAATTATGGCTATTGAAAATGGCTCTATGAAAAATAAAAACATTAAAATCCCAAAATAAAATAATGTTATTTTACCGCATCATCACATTTTCGGATTTATATCTACAACAAAATTATTACTTAATATTAGCGGTCAATTTCAGTTAAAAAATTTTTTTTCGGGGCCTACACTGCTGGAGTGCCTAGGGCCTACGACACCCTTAATCCGGCCCTGGGGGGGGGGGGGGGGCTATAAGTGTCAGTCAGCGTTGGGAAACACTGATTTAGCGGTTTAAAATGATTTAAAAACAAGTTTAATAAGAGAAGAAATAATATTCTTTGATCATATGAGGCCAAAAAGAGTTCAATTCTAGAAACTATTCCAAATTTGACGTCTACAACATTACATTATAATTTATTTTGATTAAGGTTGCAGTAAATATTTTCAGTGAGATAATTAATATTTTAATCTATCGTTTGTTGAAATTTGTAGTTGTTTATTTTTTGTGCAACTCTAGAACTCGAGTACGATACCTTTCATTTCATTTCATTTCACACCTCCAGGGTCCCCCGTACCTACCACAGCTTCGTGGTTTAACCGGAATAGGACCCTGAACAGCACTCTGTTCTTAATTTTGAACCAGAACCTAGGGTCGAGCAAACCCTAGGCCCAGCACCCCCAGAGGTATCGTTTCACTTGGAGGACTTTGTGACTACGACATTTTTAACGCCTCCCAGCCACCATTAATCAAGACGGTGGATCTTTGATCGGCTGGGATCGAACCCGGGTCCCTCCGGACACGAGTCCGATGCCTTACCGATCGGGCCACCAACGGCCCAGTAGTGAGGAAACTTACAAAATTACCGAAAAAGGTAATACATTGCGTTCCACGCTTACCTTTCGGTTTTAGACAAAGACTTTTATTGTGTGCATAGACAGTGCAATGTGTATTTTTTTTTATGTATTTTACGTTATTGATCATTTGAATCATTTTCTGCGATATCATAAACATCCGCTAAAAACTGCGAAACATTTTTATTTACATTATTCTGAGTGAATTTGAATAGATGTGAGTTTTTTATCGTAAGATTGAAAAGTTTTTTTTTTAAATCAAAAGCACGGCTAATTGTAAGATGAGTAAAAAAAAATGCAATAAAAAATGCGACATGTTGTGGCTCTAATTCTGGAAAAAAAATAAATGTTGAAGCGTTAATAATACAAGCATCAAGTACTGATAGTAACTATTATTGGTTTTAATTATCCTTCCTTTACCATACACTGTTAAAACTACTGGTTGAAATTGGCACCTTTCCGGGGTGAAACGCTTGTAACAGGAGCGGCACCCAATAGGGTGCCGAGACTTCACCCTTGGCTTCGGTGAAAAACTGGCACCCTCAATTCAACGAGCAGCGCGGGTGAAAGATGGAACCGTATAGGAGAGCATAATGGCACCCTCACTGTTCACTATTGCAGATCCCCCCTGTGCTGTGTGCGTTTTTGTTTTTCAATTGTGTTTACTTTTATTTATTGCTTTTATTCACAAAGTCTTGGTACATTTTCACCTTGAATTCCGATTTGAAAATGATCGAAACTTGCAATTTAAGGCATTTTCTCACAGTTCAGACTTTCCAACATATTTTAAAAGAATTCATGACTTGGATTCAACTCAGTAGTTTTAAAATGCTATTGATATTTACTACTGCATTATCTGTACCGAAAATGAAGAGGGAGGGTATTTTATGAATCCCTTTCAAAAACAATCAAAAATATTCAGTTGTATTATTCTATCAATAAAAAATTGAATCGTTTCATTACTTTCTAAAATTTTAATCAAGAGTAACATATTAAATACGTATGTATAGTTCGACTTTTAAATATCTAAACTAAAGGACTAAAAGATAGGGGTATTTGAAAAGCAGTTTTTGTTAAACATCCAGTTTCTCGACAGATTAAAAATCGAAACACATTTTAAGGATCTATTCATTTCAACCGAGGGAAGAAAAAAAAGTAAGCTCTGGTTATAACGAACTTAGCATTCGTTATCAATAACGCCAACGAAAGATATTGACTCTTTCTTTCTTTCTTGTTTTTATCGTGGCACACAAACGCATGATAAAAACAAATAAGAAAGAAAGAGTCAGGCAGACTTTTTTCCCCCTTTCCTTCGCGTTCTGCTTGTTGGTTGAGTCTACGACGCAAAAGAAAATCGCTACAAAGAGATAAATGTCCATTGGAACAATTTGAAATGATTGTTATACAGGGTGTTCACTCCAATCGTGGACCAATAGCTAATTTCTAAACCGTTAGAGATAAGCATATAGTTTATTTAGGAAAAAATCTCCAAATTATGAAAGGAATTTTGGCTCTATTCAATGTTTTTCAAAAAATCAAATTTTGAAAGAGTTACAAAATTTAAATTTTTATACAGCCCCCCAGTCCTATCAATCATATTTAGTAAAACATTCTTGACACTGTAACGTTTAAAACTAAAAAAAATCACTCTTATACCACAAAAATTGACCGAGTTATGACGTTTTGAAAAATCAAGATTTTGAAGTATTGCCCATACTATCCTTTAAGCGATCTCTCGATGACGTCATGAAACAATGCAAAATCTTGATTTTTAAAAACGTCATAACTCGGTCAATTTTTGTGGTAGAAGAGTGATTTTTTTTAGTTTTAAACGTTACAGTGTCAAGAATGTTTTACTAAATATGATTAATACGTCTGGGGGCTGTATAAAAATTTAAATTTCGTAACTCTTTCAAAATTTGATTTTTTGAAAAACATTGAATAGACCCAAAATTCCTTTCATAATTTGGAGATTTTTTCCTAAATAAACTATATGCTTATCTCTAACGGTTTAGAAATTAGCTATTGGTCCACGATTGGAGTGGACACCCTGTATGTTGGAAACTCTTGGAACTATGATTAAATGCATGTACTTACGTGAGAAATCGAAGATTAAATGAAGAATTAATCAATTTTTGCAAAAACTCAAGGTGAAATCCAAGACTGTGAAAACACTGCACCAAAAATTCTGTCGTGTCGACGTAAACAAGATGTCTGCCTTTCAAATGGCTGATGATGGTGATGAGACCTTGGAGTCGCAATGCGCAGCCGCGGGCTACCAGGGGTGCCTTTCAGATGTCTCACTGAGCATGCGCTCGCCTAAAGGGTGCCAAAGGCGCTCGAGAATAAGCAGTGGGCACCTTCTGAAAGGCCTTTTGGTACGAAAGGAGCATTTCAAATTCGCTATGGCACCCTATGGCACCTTGCTTCCACCCCAGCTTCCTTATTTGCACACCTGAGTCACCCGTAGTTTTAACAGTGTACTTTCCATGCTATTTAGAAAAAATTGAATTACACTGAACTCTCACGTATGCGCCGGCCTAAGGGAACAACAGAAAAAGGCGCATGAATGAGAGAGATTTGTTAGTGAACAAGCCTATTTAAAGGACTAAAACGCAACATAGGTTCTAATGAGAGAAAGAATAAGAATGTTTCTATAGACAAGGGACATATTACTACGGTTTGGCAATTACTGTAATGTAACTACAATGATAAAGAGAAAACAAAAATTCTAGTATACCTAAAATTACAAACTGCTCACTTTAAAACGATCCATTATAGGTAATTGTCCCTCTCCGAACTCTAGTTCATGCGGAAATAATACCTTCCGTGAGGAATAAAGGCGAAAGATTAAAGAGGAAAGTGAAGAAAAATGCTTATTTTTTAGAGTTTTTAAAAAATATTTTACGGAAAATTCTTTGCATAAGTGAAATATTTATCTTTAGAGCGACACATAAACGAATGATACTATCATTATTTTGCTTTGGAATGTGCTGGGTCCATTTAGATGCGATGTATAAGTGAGAGTTCACTGTATTTTGATATTTATACGTGTTCTGACCAGTGGTTGAAAAAACTACATTTCTTTTGTAGCGAACTACAACTACTACTACTTCGTTATAAATGTAGTTAACTACAACTATAACTACTTTTTTTTAAATGTAGCGACTACAAACTACTTCTGAATTGTAGTCGCTACTTCGCTACTTTTTAAAAACATACGTAAATAAAAAGCATACACCGTTTGAGGATTGACCGAAAAAATTCGAAAAGTGGTTTACATCAATAAATTAACTCATTTGAATGTGGAATAGAATTAGGAATAGTCTTTGTACTTATGTTACCTTTCTTTTTTTTCTTTTTAGCCTACTTTCCCGTTAAAAATAAAAGAAAGACGAAAAAAGTATTAAAGTAGCTTAATGCATCTAAAAAATATCGCCAAGTCCAAAAAATATCGCCAAGTTAAAAAAATATCGCCAAGTCTAAAAAATATCGCCAAGTTAAAAAAATATCGCCAAGTCTAAAAAATATCGCCAAGTTAAAAAAATAAAAAGGTAAAATGAATATCGAAAAATTAAAAATTTGAAAGTAGGGTATTGAGATGGGGAATTTGTGCGTCGGTCGGTCGGTCGGTCTGTCTGTCCCCCCCTAATAACTTTTGAATGAACATTCCGATTTGGACAAACTTTTTTTTGTTGGAAAGATCTCGGCGAGTACAGCTCATTCCCATATTTGATTTTTTGATTTGAACAATTTTTGGTTCAACTTTGAGCCGTTCAAAAAACCGGTCCCGCGATACTAACTTTTTAATGAACAGTCCGATTCGAACAAACTTTTTTTTGTTGGAAAGAACTTTTCAAGGGTACTTCATTCCCGTATTTACATTTCCGATTTGAACAATTTTTTGTTCAACATTGAACCGCTCAATCAAGCTGTCACTCCTAATAACTTTTGAATGAACAGTCCGATTTAAACAAACTTTTTTTTGTTTGAAGCATCTCGGCAAGGATACTTTATTACCGTATTTAAATTTTCAATTTGAACACTTTTGGTTCAACATTGAACCGTTTAAGCAACCTTTCTCCACCTAATAACTTTTGAGTGAACAGTCCGAATGGAATAAATTTTTTTTTGTTCGAAAGATCTCAGCGAGTGCAGCTCATTCCCATATTTTTCGATTTGGACAATTTTTGGTTCAACTTTGAACCGTTCAAATAACCGGTCCCGCGATGCTAACTTTTGAGTGAACAATCCGATTTGAACAAACTTTTTTTTTGTTCGAAAGATCTTTTCAAGGATACTTCATTCCCGTATCTACATTTTCGATTTGAACAATGTTTCGTTCAACATTGAACCGTTCAAATAAGCTGTCACCCCTAATAACTTTTGAATGAACAGTCCAATTTTTTTTGTTCGGAGCATCTAGGCAAGGATACTTTATTACCGTATTTAAATTTTCAATTTGAACATTTTTGGTTCAACATTGAACCGTTCAGGCAACCTTTCCCCACCTAATAACTTTTGAGTGAACAATCCGATTTGAACAAACTTTTTTTCGTTCGAAATATCTCATCACGAATACTTCATTCCCGTATCTACATTTCCGATTTGAACAATTTTTCGTTCAACATTGAACCTTTTAAGCAACCTTTCCCCACCTAATAACTTTTGAGTGAACCGTCTGAATGGAATAAACTTTTTTTTGTTTGAAAGATCTCGGAGAGACTTTCCCATACATTCCCATATTTCGCTTTTTGATTCAAACCATTTTTCGTTCAATAATGAACCGTTCAGAAAAAAAAATTTACATTAGCGTCTACGGGGAATTTAGGTTGAATGTTGATCCTGAACTTAAAGTCGGATTTCCTTCAAACTAACTTTGTAAGAAGATGGTTTTGATAAATAATGTTTGTAAAATACTTTTCTAAGTAATCTTCTGTGAGGACTCTGATTCCGACTCCGACTCCGCGAACATGGCGGAAATGCAGGCTCAGAAAAAAAAATGACTGAACGTGCAGACGATTTTTGTTTATTTATTCATTTGTTTTATTTTATTTATTATTATTACTTATTATTATTATTTTTCTTTTTTTTGCAGACGATTTTTTTTGTAACAAAAATTTTTCATTCACGAGAACATTTTATTCTTTATTTATATTTAACAACTGGCAACGTATTAAAAGTGAAATTCCGGACATTTTATTAACGGACGATTTTTTTTTCTTTTCTTTTTTTTTTCTTTCTTTGATAAAATGTGTTTTGATGATCTTTGTACTTTTATTTATTTATTTTTTTTAATTATTATTATTATTATTATTATTTTTTTTTTTTTGAAAACGATGGAGGATTTTTTCTACGGAGGAACTGTAACAGTTACACTCTTTAAAAGGTGTGACAAAACTTTATTTATTCGTTAATTACTTTTTACGTGTCTGTTTCATCTGATGAGAGGGGCATATTTTGCTTTTCGAAATCAGCTCTAAGTGCTAAAAAGGTATGTTTGACATAATTTTCAGTCTCAGATAATCAAGAGAATAATGATCAGATGCGAGAATGCCGATGTCGATGTACGGGAAAGTAGGCTCGTTTAGTTCTTGACAGAACTTCTTGTTTGATCCGTAATCCCGAAATTACTCATTTAATTAAATAGATATTTTTACATTTATTTGTAGGAAATGTTGCATGCGAATGATGCTGTTATGTTTAAAAAGATATGTATGAAAATAAGAATAAAAAATTGACATTTTTTGATCCGTAATCCCGAAATAAAATGAGGCTGAAAGGGGTTAAAAAAGTAGTACGCTACACTACAAACTACTAAAAAATGTAGCTACTACAGTAATTTCGCTACTTGTAGCGCGCTACTTCCGATCACTGGTTCTGCTGCGAGAATTACTTTAATGTGATGTGCGGCCCGCGAGTAGAAAAAGTTTGGGCTCCCCTGTTTCAGAGTAATAACGTAATTTCGAAATGCAATTTTAAAATGCAGTTAATATGCGAAAACGAAAAGGATTTGAATCGATTATGCTGCATAAATCTACATACACCCCCAATATGCTCAAACCGAAACGATTTTGCTGTAGTTCCAACAAAAATCTCTCAAGGGAGAAGAATGGGTAACACGAAAAACATCGCGTAATAACGTTATCAGGCAAAATGAAAGAGTTACGACAGCCAAGGTATTTCGTGGTTCTAAGCTGAAAATGAAATCATCACTATGAATTGATGAGATGCGGGGAAATTTAATGCATCAGGCAGGAAATGTCAACGAGAAATGTATTTTATGGTGGTGGAAACATGCATTATGAGTAGGACGACGAAAATATTCCAATAAATCCCTGCTCAATGATCGTGGATTGCCCACGCGCCGTTCATTGTAGGTCACCCCTTTTATACAAATCTGGAGATTTAAGTTTTCTGAAGTAACTTCAATGAAATACTTGAAAAAACATAAATGAAGGTGCTGATTGGATGGTAAAAATATTTTTTGGAAAAAAAAAAAAAAAGCTAATAGTAGATAATGGGCTACGTTCATAGTATTTAGTCGCGAGTAGCTTGTATTGTTTTAAAATAGAAATTAGTTGAAAAGCCGTTAGTATTCAAATAGTTGGGATTAAATTAGCCCACAAATAAGTCCCAGAGAGTTAACAAGGATTAATTTTTAGTGCCAGTCGTTTAACATTTCGATGCTTGATAGTTTGCTTTGCTAATTTCTTTGCAGTATTAAATACTATCAATTGACAAATTGTAAGTAATGGTTGAGGAGGAAGACCATCAATATTGCAAGTACTATCTAACAAGTTTTTTTTTTTTTTATAAAGGACGGAAGAAGAGGATCAACTGCATCTTGATGACATGATTCTCCAAATTCGACTTCGAAGCTGACTGTCGATTTTAAAAAGCGTGTCCTAATGGAATTAGTACCATGTCACTCGCTACAACATCTTCAAAACTACTAGTACAGAAGACACATATTGATTCACTCACCTTTACAAACTAAATCATATTCAAGGCTTGATTTCTCTTCACGCATATGTCCATGTCCAAAGAGTGATAACACCTTTTCTCTTAGCCTGGTATTGTGAACATCATAAGCGTATATATTTTTGATTGATAAATTATGTTGTAACATAATTTTTTTATTCTTTCAGAATAATATCTTAGTAAAACAAATATTCTGAAAACTGGATACTTACCACTATTGTTAACTCTAACATCTTGCATGTGAAAAATTGCTCGATGCAGGCCAATTAATTCAATTAGTGAATAAATATTTTTTCTCAGAATAATCATTTGCTGTCCTGTATGAGTTATAAAGTGTTTCGAGGCAAGTACGGTGGTACTTGCATTCTTGAGCTATTATGTCTAATTGCGCCAGCTCAGCAGTGAGCAAGTACTGTCTCCTTTTATCAACACGCAATTTCGCATTTTCTGTCAACTACGCAACTCTGGAAAGGATGAAGTGCATTTCTTTCTCTTCTGCTGAACTGAAGCGTCTTCTTCAAAATGTTCACTTACGTGGCGCTCTTCAAAAGTTTGCCTTTCTTTTTCTTTCTTCAGCTCTTCTGACTTTTGTACTGTTATACCTCAAGCTACAAGATTTATGCCACATATCCTTCTTTTCAATAAATGTTTCCTTAACCCCTTCAGACCTGGTGTCCGGTATACCGGACATCAACTTTAAACAGCTGCTAATCATTTAATAATTGATTAAATTACTTGAATTTTTTTGTAGTTTACTCTTGACATTCTGTATATTATCATCTGTGCAAAAATTTCTAGTTTTGGAATTTGCAACATTCCAAAATATGGATTGGAAGATGGAATTTGACTCATTTTGCCAACGATAGATTTTTGTCGAAAAGGCGACCTTTTTTTCTGATTTTTTAAAAAATACATAATCTTTTATTTATCATTTCAAATGCTTATATTATGTTTTGTTATTGTTTGGAGAATATTTTACGATAAAGTTTGTGTGATGTTTAATATTTTTTTTTTGCTGAAATATTAATTTCAAAATCTGTATCTGGAAAATTAGACACGTCATAACTCTTTTAATTTTTTACTCACAAGCTTGAAATTTTGTTTGTGAGATGCTCTTAGCCATAATACTTTGTGTACCAAATAAAAACATTTTTGGTTAACTATTTCGTAATTCCGAAATAATTTTTCAAATTTAAATCTACCTACATTTACAAAGTCTGATAATTTGCCTAAATTTTGTCAGCTTTGACAGATTTTCAGCCATTGTTTCATACCCTCGGTACAGTTCTGATTCATTTAAAGTTGCTGCAGGGCACAATAGATTTTTTAGGCTTAATTTCGGACAGAAAATAAATTTTAATCCAGTTAATATCTGTTGTAATAATTTTGGTAAAAACACCATTTCCTGGGGTACTTGCCATTTAAACTTTCAGACTTTAACACTAATTAAAATAAATGCATTTAAAACAATACTTTGAACGTGTAAAACCGTACGACTATGAGAAACCGTAACTTGTAAAAATATGACCATCTTTCCTCATCTCGATCCATATAAATAGCATTTACGGGAACATATGAACAATGACACATGTTACCAATGAAAGTCACTGGAATATATCTAATGAACGACCATATTTGAAGAAAAAAATCAAGAACGACTACAATAATAAAAATAAGAGCAAAAATAAATTTGAAACTAAAACCTTAAAATTTCTGAAATTGAAACTTTAAATTTCATTTTGTTAGAATTATGCTATCTTGACATTAACTTTTCAGTCAAGTTCTTTTGCTTCTGCACCCTTGGGGAACATTTTTGATATGTGCTTAGTCAAAAAATGAGAGGTATCATGACCGGATAACTGGACAGTTCGGTTAATTAGGATCCGGATAACCGGAAACCTGCTTTGTTTTAACACTAATTTAATTTATATTTACATTCTTAAACCATTAATGCATTTATGGGGGGAGGGAATTCCCTTCCACGAATTTATTCTTAAAAAAATCAATTTGGCAAAAAAAGCACGTTTTCGGTGGTTATTTTTAAAATTAGTCTTTAAGTGAAGCTTTAAATGATGAAAAATACAATAAACGCCGATGTTAAGACATAGCCAATGATTCAAGAAGAAAATAATAATAATAATTACAAAAAAGCGCCATTTCTAGTTTTGGACCAAAAATGGCCGCTAAGAGGGGTTGGGGGGGGGGGGGGTTATTTCCAATTGGCTCCCCTTCTAAAAAATTTTTTTGTACAATGTCTACAAACCAACCAAGTTTCATGATTTTATCACAAAATGCAGTTTTTTTTCCCGTAGCCCCCTGACTATATAGTCAATTAACGAATTTAGATTTTAGGAGAAAACACGAAGAAAACTCATACTGACATGCATCCATATTATAATATAGTACTAAAGTATAGGCAATAAACGAATGCAGATTTTTGGAAGAAACACGAAGAAAATTCGTACATTCATGTTGAAATTAAAATGCGTGTAAAACATATGGACTACGATTTTAGTTAAGTATTTCAGAATGAGAAACAGCTTGGAATTGTGTTTTGAATTCAATGCTGGAGTAGTGCTAAAGCTATTCTATTAACGCTGCACACATACCACGTATCCGAGTTAACCTACAAGATCTCTATTTACCCAATCGTTACTCTAGATATTTACTTCTAATCGGAAATATAGTTGAAATGAGTCGCAGAGTTAGAATAATGAAAATTTGAAGCAAAAAAAAAAAAAAAACTAATATAAAGTGCAAAGCTAGGTTGAAAATTTCAGATCTTAGTGGAGCAACGATAAAGACATTGTGAATTTCAGAAAATCAGAAACATAATTCCTAGCTCTGTTTTTGAGGAAAGATAAGTTAAAAAAATATGATCCCGTCTTATTCTCCTTTGAGACAAGAGAGAACGGAAAGAAATTCAAGCTGGCAGTGAAACAAATTTTCTATTTCAAGAATACAAAGTCGACGGGGATTTGATATGAAAGAAGCAGAGACAGTGTTAACCGATTATAAGTGTATTTCCATACGAAATAGAGACTATAGAATAGAGACTCAAGGATATAAAAATGTTACTCAAAATAAGTCCTTTTGCATCAGTAGTTAAATAAAAATGTTATAAAAAGAAGTTGCGTATGTATTTAGAATGTGTATATTTTGCTTGGAAAACTTGTGTAAAAAGGGAAAAACTTCTAAATTAAGTAAAAGTGCGTCCTTATATTTTAGAAGACGTTTCTAATTCCAAAAAAAAATGTTTCTCTTCTTTCAGGAGATAGTTCTTTTGTCTTTTATTTAGTGTTTGTGCCTTTTCCGTTATTTTTGCCCTGTCTTTATTTTGTTATGCATATGTTTTCTGTTCTTTAAAGTTATTCTGCATTTGTTTCTTTCGATTACTTTGTCAAAAGTTAACACTTCGTTCCTTTGTTAATTTCGGCAATTTTCCTCCTCTGTATGTAGATTCTAGAAATTTCATGTCGTTTATAGTTAAAGTAATTTTATACTTTTGGTAATTTTTGACACTTGTGAAACTTCAGAGCTACCGTTTAGAGTAGCATAACCTATAAGGGCTCATGCACCATAAAAACCAGCCAACCAACCAACAAAATTATTTGTTAAGATATTTAAAATATTTGTTAAAATATTTAAAATATTTGTTAAAATATTTAAAATATTTGCTAAAATATTTAAAATATTTGTTAAAATATTTAAAATATTTGTTAAAATATTTAAAATATTTGCTAAAATATTTAAAATATTTGTTAAAATATTTAAAATATTTGTTAAAATATTTAAAACAAAGTAGTACACTGAGAAATGTCCCACATATATTGTTCCATCCACTTATTGCTTTGTTCGTTAATAGATAAAACTAAATAATATATAGGCCATTTTCAAAATTTGCTTACATTTGCTGTCCGGAGGTTAAAAAGACGATTTTGAAGCATAATTTATGTTTTAAATTCAATGCGAACAATTATTTTCTGCAAGAAATATCCCCAAAAAATTCTATCACTCAAAAAATTGTTGAAATTTATTTATTTATTTTTATAAGTCTTTAAAAATGAGAATCAAGGCTAAAACGCTTGTCCATTTCCCAAGTTCAACTTTTTTTTATATATTTAATTGTATAAAAAAGTATATACAGCAAATTATTTTTATATATTGACTATTAGTGTATGATATTCATAATAAATATTGACAATAGTATTTTTTTTCATTGAGAAATGTATGAATATATTTTGTCCGGTAGTTCTTGTAAAGTCCGTTACCCAAAGATTATTTTAGCTAAAAAAGGTATTTATTGCAGTCAAAAGATGGAAACACGTATTCAGTTAACTTAAACTAGTTACGTAACTATTTCGTACCATTTTGTTTTCCTGAGTCGAGAAGTGTTGTTGTGACGTTTCGCACAAGATTTCTTCCACGAGCGTATTTTTATTTTTTGTCAAGTCTGTTACCAAAATTTTTAGTATTATTTTTTTCTTTTTCTCAACTTTTACCCCGAAATATAGTTTATGATACAACTCTAAGAAAATGCATATTGTTGTTCAATTTTTAAATTCGACAACCTAGCCATAATTTGACATTTTGGTTGAAATGTCAAGTCCGTTACTGGTCAAATCCGGTACCAAATGTCAAGTCCGTTACCATACAGATTTTGATCAATATTTTAATAATCACAAACATCGTTTTAAGCTTCAGGGACGCAAATAATTTCAAATGAAGTTGGTTCTAGGCGCTATGATACAGTTTAAAAGTGAGATTTCATATTGATTTTGTATGGTAACGGACGACAATATTCCTTGCAACTTAAAGTTGTACAACAGCATTTGAATACTTAATTATGCATCAAAGTGTACAACCAATTACTTTTTCACACACCTAAAATATGCGTCAAAAATCTGTTAGTGTTTCTAAAAGAAAATAGCAAGTTAAAAATTTTACTTAAAAATTCTGAAATGTAAGCATATGGTGAAAATGACCTATATAGATAAATAAGAAATAAATAACTGTGCAGAAAAGTAAGTTTAGGTCATTCAACCTTTAACCACACAAAAGATTAAAGAACGTTTGCAAACCACGTGTTTCGACGGTACAAGGAACGTCTTTTTCAATGCAAAGGATGTGATCTTATGGATGCAGACATCTTCGTTTAAACGTTTAATAACCTAAATTAATATTGCTAAATATCCCACGTACTATGCTTCTTTCGGTAACAACTAAGAGAAAGATGTACAATGTTAAATGTTCATATGCAGTGTGACACATGTTCTGTTGCTCTGCTCGTTAATTAAAACAAGAGTTATCAATCAATGTCTTGCATGATATAGGTCCCACATTAACCCATTTATCCCCAAGGTTTTTTAAACAATTTTTTTCAATTTTTATCTGCTTAAAACTCTTACTGGGAATGGTTTACATACATTTTAGGCTTAAAATAGTTCGCCGTTGCTATATTTATTAAGCTATTTAACGTTCCGTTTATGGGATATTTTGCAGATATGTGAGCAAAATACGACCTTACTTGACTTTGCTTTTGTAAAGTAACATTACAGAAAGCATCTCCGGCCAATTTTAAGCAAATAGTTTAATTTTATGGAAACAAAGCTCGCAAAAAA
>JAXGGA010010372.1:0-47220 GCA_038373865.1 Uloborus plumipes | reverse complement strand
GAAAGTCCGCAATAAAACAAGCACGCACAAATCTTAAAATTTATTTTTTCTTTTTTAGCAGACGTAATCAGCATTTTAGAATGCAAATTAGACCCCGCATAATTAATATAAGTACCATTATTCGACAAATGAGAACAATTAATCTTAAAAATGAATGAATATTCAATGAAGAGCAGCAGTTACATAATATTGGAGCTTTGAAAATCTGGAGAAGATGGAACCGCGGAAACTCTGGGTTTTAGAGGTTTACAGATTCAGGAGATCGTTAAAAAAAGAATTATTAAAAAAAAAATAAATAAAACGATTTTTTTTTTGTGACACAACATACAAAATGCTAAATTAAGAATATGAAAAAATAGCTATCAAATTAGAAAATAGTAAATATTCGAATAATACATTAAGGCAGGAATTCGAGTGAAACAGGCGATCGCAAATTACAATCGCTACTGGAAATGAATTACATTAGAACGTTTCTTGATATAAACATCGTGACGTCAGCGTGACGTTTGCCTATGAAAAACGATCTAGATAAAACGTCACAGCCTACTTGGCGAATAAGAGGAGATCGCTGACTGCTTGTGAGCTCTTATTGGCTCCACCCGTAGTGACGTCAGTGCCAAGTTAAGTTGCATTAGCATTTATTTTGCGATCGCAACGAAGCGATTGCAATGGTGTTTCACTTGAATTCCTGCCTAAAAATATCTATTATGTGCACTATAGTTTATAATGAAAACAGTTTAGAAGATAAATATTGATACCATTTGGCCATAATTTTATACTATCAGATCCTTAATTAGATTCAATACACACAAAAACAAATTCACAAAAAGTGCAGAAAATGCCGGATTTGCAAATTTTCCCTTCAGTTAATAGCGTGAAAATTAGCGCTAGTTTTTGGAAAAAAAAAAAATAAAATGAAATGAATATGATAAGGAAAGCTACAAAAAATAAAAATCAATATTAAAATCATATTAACTCAGATACTTAGAATAAAAGCTACAATCACTGAAAATCGTAATCGGAAAAACGAAATCCTTACAAAAATTTGCAACAACGAAATCTTTCTACACAAGACTGAAAAGAAAAAAATCGATTAAAAGATGCTTCTTACACACACACACACACACACACACACACACACACACATTCCATTTCCCCTCTTTTTAAAAGATTCCCTACCAAAAAATCGGCAAATCTTCGTTTTTATTTTATTTATTTATTTTTATTTTTATTTACTTTTTTTTTTTTTTTTTTGTGGAAATAAGGGGAGTTTCTTTGAAAAAATAGCAACTAAAAGGAATTTGCAAATAATGTTAGTAGCCATTATACAAATACAAATGCGACGACCAGCAACAGGCTCTCGGCCCAACTGGGTTGGTCCTAGTCCAAATTATAGATCCCAATGAAGATCCCCTTATAGCTATCTACTCCATTGCTCCTTACTGCCTCTTCCGGTAAACTGTTCCAAGTTCCTACTACCCTGCTAAAATAGTAATTTTTCCGAATTTCCAGATTAGCCTGAGATTTAAACAGCTTAAAACAATGACCCCTTGTCCTGCTTTCCGTGCAAAAATGTAACCCCGTCGTAACATCATTCATTTTAATAAATTAAACCTTTGTGGGTTCCTTGGGGTCATATGTGACCCCAATGCAATTTCTGTTTAGTATATCTTGTTAATCAACCATTTGTTTTTAATGGCATTTTGTGGCTTTTATTCTTCTAGTTTTCTATTCAAAATACTGCTATTATTGTGTTCTATTTTTCCCGAATTGCATTTTTTGCACACAAGACCCTTGGGGTCACTTCCCCAGAATGCCAAAAAAAGAGGATGTTGCAACTTTTGTCCAAGAGAACTGGACAGCAAATGCATCGAAAAATGTCATAAGTGTTTGAAATTCTCTTGCAAAAATCATGTTTTTTCAGGTCTGTAACAGTTATAAATAAATCTAGAGTTATTGTAAGTTTTGCTCAAAAATTTTAATTTTTAATGCATAAACTAAATTTTACTTTGATTGTGTCTTTTTATTTTTATTTTTTTAGCATTAAAAAGTGTGAACTTAAATAATGCATGTAACATTCAATAATCATAATAAATTAATTAAATGAAGCATTGGGGTCATTTATGACCCCCAAGGGTCTTGAGTGTAACTGAAATGGGAGGGAAACACGAGGGTTAAACAACTGAATCATGTCCCCTTTGATTCTCTTTTGCTACTGAATGAGACTGACTATAAATGAATGCATCATTTAAATTTCCAGCTCAATTTGAACGCTGGTAACAAGGTCTTATTTTTGTGTTTGCTTTTGTAGTATTTCTGTTATTTTATATGCTCCTATTTGTATAAATGTGTACAAAAAGCCAGTGACAGTCAGAAATTACTTTCTGGGGGGGGGGGGAATAATGGTAGCCCCATAGGCATGTATCAGCTACTGTATTAGGGTTGGCTACAGGTGTTAAAACCAAGGATTCTGAGAGGGGTTTTGACTCTAAAACTTTCCCCTGACTGCGGCACTGCAAATAGCTATGTATACTAGGGTGGAGCGAAAAAAACAAAGTTTTTATTTTCGAATCGTAATAGTGCGGAAAAGTTGCGATTGGTGAAGAGTTACAAAACAAAACAAAAATTTTTGAAATCGGATAATATCTTCCGTTCCCGCAACGAGCCTGAAATTTTGAAAAAATGAAAATTTTCATGTGTTTTTAGCGATTTTTTAAAATTTTTGTTTTAATGTTTTATTTTAATGCTCTTGGACAGAAAAGTTACGTTTGGTGAAGCCTTCTGAAATTTTGAAAAATATATTGAAATCGAATAATACCTTCTGATCCAGGAACAAGCCAGAAAAACCAAAAAATTATAAAACTTCAGCTTTTTTTGGGGTGATGAAAAAAAATTAAAAAAAAATGTTCTCATTTTTTTTCTTTTTTACCCGGTATCATAGCGTAAAGCCTTTTAAAAAGCACTATATTACTCTTAAACATTAACTTTTTTCTTGATTTTTCAGGTATCTTCTAAACATGCAAAACTACCATTTTTTACAACAATGAAACATTTTCAAATAATCGAAAGTTATAAAATATTTTCCAAAATTTCTGCAATCCAGTACAAAAATCCACTAAATAAAACACCCACTCAAAAAAAAAGGCTAATTTTAATCACTAAACTATAAACAATTTTAATACCTAACTAGTTATATACAGTTCCTTAATCCCCTTTTGTAGTCTGTGCCTTCTATAATTATGTTACCTAACTTAACTGACTACCCACAGAATCCTTTAACATTAATTTAATTAGAAACTAATTTTAAAATTAAAAATTCTTTAAAATTAAACCTAGTTAGGTTAGGTAGTGTATAGAATGAGACTGCAAAATGCAATTAAAAATTCAGAAACTAACATATAATGAGGTAGGTATTAAAATAGTTTATCGTTTACGGATAAAAAATATTGTTCATCTTATGAGTGAGTGTTTTGTTCAATGGATTTTTGTACTGAAAAAGTTAAACAAATTTAATAATTAGGTATGGGTAAAAAATTTTATGTAAATGTTATCGATTATTTTTTTGCTTTTTAGTTGCTTTTAGTTTGCTTTAAGGTTATCTTGGTGCCTACAGTAACACAGTCCCAGGCAAAGTGGGGCAAGGTGTAACAAAAATTAAGGATTGGAAAGCATTTGACAAAGAGAGGGCACTACTGCCCCACACACCCCTATTAGCCTTATGCAAAAAATGTTAAAACATGTTATCATTACAATTGAACATTTAAAACACGATTGCAGAGAAACTTGTGCTTAAAAGGTTACTATAAGCATCTCGGTGATGATTTTGGAACGCATTTCATATGAAAGCCATAAATATAAGGAATGTATTAGTGTAGAAGACAAAACAAATTTTAGATTTTGTTGATTTCTAATTTTTCATACACAAATTTTTTTTTAAATAAATAATTAAATTTAAGTTTAAAAAACTAAAAAAGACGCTTTTAGAGTTAATCAAACTGTAAAGCTTTAAACCATTTCAAATTATAAGTTTACATGCACCTTATAATACATCAACAAGTAATATAGTTTAGTCTTTAGTACTAATAGTAGCATTCAATAACATCAACATGTAATAATATAGTTTAGCCCCTTTAGTATTAACAATAGTATTAAATATATCACTTTTATATTTTTAAAGAACGTGAATTTTATCTTTTATTCAGAGCTACATACATACTGACAAACCCACATGTGAAACTAGTAAAAGCTTATTAAAAACAAAACCGCCATTAAAAAACAACTGAGAGCTAAACAGAAAAAAATAATACATAATATTTACATACAACTTCATATCCATACCTAATTAATAAATTTGTTTAACTTTTTCAGTACAAAAATCCATTGAACAAAACACTCACTCATAAGAATGAACAATATTTTTTATCCCTAAACGATAAACTATTTTAATACCTACCTCATTATATATTAGTTTCTGAACATTTAATTGCATTTTGCAGTCTCATTCTATACACTACCTAACCTAACTAGGTTTAATTTTAAAGAAGTTTTAATTTTAAAATAAGTTTCTAATTAAATTAATGTTAAAGGATTCTGTGGGTAGTCAGTTAAGTTAGGTAACATAATTATAGAAGGCACAGACTACAAAAGGGGATTAAGAAACTGTATATAATTAGTTAGGTATTAAAATTGTTTATAGTTTAGTGATTAAAATTAGCCTTTTTTTTTGAGTGGGTGTTTTATTTAGTGGATTTTTGTACTGGATTGCAGAAATTTTGGAAAATATTTTATAACTTTCGATTATTTGAAAATGTTTCATTGTTGTAAAAAATGGTAGTTTTGCATGTTTAGAAGATACCTGAAAAATCAAGAAAAAAGTTAATGTTTAAGAGTAATATAGTGCTTTTTAAAAGGCTTTACGCTATGATACCGGGTAAAAAAGAAAAAAAATGAGAACATTTTGTTTTTAATTTTTTTTATCACCCCAAAAAAAGCTGAAGTTTTATAATTTTTTGGTTTTTCTGGCTTATTCCTGGATCAGAAGGTATTATTCGATTTCAATATATTTTTCAAAATTTCAGAAGGCTTCACCAAACGTAACTTTTTTGTCCAAGAGCATTAAAATAAAACATTAAAGCAAAAATTTTAAAAAATCGCTAAAAACACATGAAAATTTTCATTTTTTCAAAATTTCAGGCTCGTTGCGGGAACGGAAGATATTATCCGATTTCTAAAATTTTTGTTTTGTTTTGTAACTCTTCACCAATCGCAACTTTTCCGCACTATTACGATTCGAAAGTAAAAACTTTGTTTTTTTCGCTCCACCCTAATGTATACTCTTTTTAGCTTACTTTCCTGTTACAGAAAAAGGAAGAGAAAAAACGCTTCAAAAGTGGCCTAGGGCATCAAAAATATTGCGAAGTCTAAAAAAAAGGAAAATAAAAATAAATGAACAAAAAAAAAAAAAAAATGGAAAGTAGGGTTTTGACATGGGGAAAAATGTGTGTCGCCTCCCCTCCCCAATAACTTTTGAATGAACAGTCGGATTCAATTGAACTTTTTTTTGTTTGAAAGATCTCGACAAGGACACCTCATTCCTGTGTTTGATTTGTTAATTGGAACAGTTTATCGTTCAATTTCGAACAGTTGAAAAACCTATTCCCCCATATTAACTTTTTAATGAACAATCCAATTGGAACCTTTTTTTTTTTTGCTCGAGTGTTTTTGGAACGAACTCATTTTCGTACTTGAATTCAGGGCCGCCCCGTGCCAATGTGCAAAGGCGTGCGGCGCACGAGGGCGCCAGAGCCTAAAAGGCGCCGAGCTCTTCCGACCGAAAGAGCTCCAAACAGAAAAAAATAAAACAAAAAATCCAAATAAAAATTAAAATTGATTTTTTCATTTCAACGAACTCTGGCCATGACATTGTAATGCTCAATGAGACAAGCAAAAGCAAAACAGTCTCACTGGCTACCCATAAAAGAAAAAATATTGCCTTGTTGTGTCTAAACAAGCTATTCAAAAGCTTAATCTTTTACACTGGAAACACTTGATATTAATGTATACATCAGCACTTTTCTTCAGAATGAGTTGAGTTGTGTATACTATTTCAGCATGTCTATAAGGTTATAAGCAAAAGAGTCAAAGCAAAATCTTCTGTTCTTCAATAGGTTTCTTCCTTCCGTTGAATTAATACTATGTAGGATTTTCTTTAGTGAAATGTATTTTAGTATTTTAACAATTGTTTGTGGTGATTCGACTTTTTTATTATTGTACATAAAAAAATACGGCAAGCATATTTGCATGTTATTTACTTGTACATAATGTTTACATATTATAGCCAACATATTATACATAGGTGCCACTCTAAAAAATAACCAGGACTGAAAAGCACTTGGCGTCATTTCACTTACAAATATGTTAGCGCGCGTAATATGTCTGATGATTAATGCACAAATATGATGCTTTTTATGTTGTAATTAACTATATAATAAAACCAAATCGCAAAATTAAATAAAATCTAAACTTTCAGAATAGTTGTTTCGAAAAGATTTTATGGAAGAAAACACGATAACAAAAAACTTATTGTATTTGTTACTGAAGAAAAGAAAGGTTCTACTTTTATAGCTCACGTTAAAAGACACTTGACATTAAAAATTTTTTAGGTAAGAGATTCTTGGCTAAAAGATACACTGGAAAACAGTAGCTTTGACGCAATTTTCTGGATCAATATAACTATGATTGAAATAATATATTTAATTACTAGTCTTCAAAGTGCAAACAGAAAAAAGGGATCAAGTAATTGCTTGTTTTTTTTTTTTTTTTTGAAAATCTGAATGAGATATTTTTGAAGGCTTCATTTCATTTTTTCTCAAAACAAATTCAAATTATACGAAATTTTACAAAATACGGATTTCCGTCCGCCAGACGGAAGTGTGGCAGCCATGTATTATAGAATTTGAGAAATCAATATAATCAGTTTGATAAACACAGTTGTTTACGTTTTTTTTTTTTTCTTTTTTTTAAATTATTCGCGAAACTTATTTTTTCTAAATGAAATTTGTCTATAAAACATCGCTGCTGCTATCGAACGCCACTGCATAAGGCGCTCAGAAGACACTTTGCACGAGGGCGCCGATCATTCTTGGGGCGGCCCAGCTTGAATTTTTGATTTAAATAATTTTACGTTCAGTTCTTGAACAGTTCAAAAAACTAATCCCTTTTTATTAACTTTTGAGTGAATAGTCTGATTCGAATGAACACTTTTTGGACAAAAGATCTCAGCGATCAGCGAAGAAACCTCATTCCTGGATTTAAATTTCGATTTGAACTATTTTTCACTCAATTTTCGAACAGTTCAAAAAAATAGTCCCCTCCTTATAACTTCTGAGTGAACTGTTCAATTCAAATGAACATTTTTGTTATGAAATATCTCGACAAGGACACCTCATAATACAAGGTGCAGAGCTCCGGTTAAAATTGGTGGGCACAGGAAATGTTCTGAGATACTTGTATTGTGCCATAGTTAAAATTACTTACACTGGAAAAACTTCAAAAAACAATTCAAAGAACTGTCTAATATTTTTAGTACTCATTTCGGCATAATTTTAGAAAAAAATTGACGAGATTCCTTGAAAGTAGTTGCAGTAATAGTTTTACAATCTTCGCAGCAAAACATCACTTTTCAAAATTGAAAGCTAAAAATTCATTCAAAAATAAACCACAATTTCAAACAGCAAAAAGTTGCGTTACAATTTATACTGTAGAAAAATGTTGTAAGAATTTAAAATGTGTTGTATGAATATTTTCATACATTTAAAATATTTTCAACATTTATAATAATATATCCATTACTATTTCATAATGTTTCCAGTTATACCTACTTTTAACATTCATGCCTCAGTTTATGAGCCTCGATAAGAAAATTAAAAAAAAAAAAAAATCTGCATGTAATTTAAAAAAATTCTCTGAAATGACTCAAAAAACAGAAACCAGATTATAAAAGAAAAAATTCATTTTAGGAGATAATAAAGAGCTTTCAAGAATTTCAAGATAAATCTTTTAAAAGCTTATTTGGAACAACGCGTCCTAAATACTAAATGCCTGCAACTTTCTGGTCTACTACCATCTACCGGAGTGGAGTTCTTCGATAAAGAGAAATTAACGATTGGTTTATTTCTAAATTCAAATTTAAAAATCAACCAAGCAAAACATTTAATTCAAATATTGTTTGGATCCATCGCCAATAGCTGCAAAATGCCCTTGGTTCACAAAGCACTGCCATCTACCGGAGCTCTTCGAGAAATTAACGATTGGTTCATTTCTGAATTTGAATTAAAAAATTAACCAATCAAAAGATAACGGCATTATCGGATTGCCGCAAGGTGGCGGTTAAAGTGGAACCAACGACGACCGTAGCAAAGCAAATGTAGTAGGCATTTGGTATTTAGGAGGCGTTGAGTTGGAAGCAGAGGTGCAAAAATTAATGGAGATTCAGACATCTGAGTAGTCTAAGGGTATGGAATCCCTCTGAGGTAAAGGGGGATTCAAGGGCTCTCCCACAGAGCATTTTTGGATTTTTTCACTTTGAAAACGCCATTTTACATATTTTATGGTACCATACAATTTACACAAATTAATTATATTTGACATGGCGCTTTTAGTGCAAAAGAATCTTAAAATTGGTTCTCAAATTTTCTAATTTTATTAGAGCATCCAGCTTGCCTTAACCTTTAGGAACCGGGCGGTACACATATTGTACCATAAGTCTTTTTACTTCCTTTTACGTAGTAAAGGAAGTATTGTGATCGCGAAAAAAAATCACTCAAATTTGAGTCTAAATTTTGATTTTGCTCACCCCCGAATGAATGTTCAGTAGTTTTTTTCAACCTGTCAGCACGTGCATATGTACCTACCAACATATAAGCAGATAAAAAATCCTTTTCAACCACCCCCGAGTTATATACGACGAGTTTTCTCGTGACGTCTGTATGTACGTATGTGTGTTGCATAACTCAAAAACTATGCACCGTAGAAGCTTCTAGCCTGGTATGTAGGCTCTGAGGATGGGCTAGTTGTGCACCTCCCCTTATGGTTGCATTCGGATGTTCCCAAGGGGGTGTTTTACCGCTTTTTTGGGGTAAATCAGTGTTAATTTCAATGCAGACTCAAGTGATATGAATTGGCGCGACCAGTTGGCGATATGTCGCAAAGCTTTTGGTCGCCAAGTGTTTGACGCCAACTTGGCGACATATTGCCAAGTTGGCAAAAAAATTATTTTTTGAATTTGGGTTCAACTTGGCGCTATTGGCGAAAAATTCGCTGAATGATATTAAAATCAGCAATATTTAGAAAATTAACCATTGTAAAATATTTTTTGCATTGTTTCGTGGCAGATTAGGGGAGTAAATATTGGAATTGTTACCTTGCTCACTCCAAGCACTTATTTTAACACTTAAGGCAACTACTAAGAAGTTCACACGTAAAAGGAAGTAGTGTGGGGTCCATACCAGATTTTTTCTTTAGAGGACTGGGTTGAAATTTTCACTTCACCCCTTTGGAGCCGGGGATTTTTTCAAGGTTTCATTTGTCTGGTCCGACAGTTTATACCTTCTCTTTTCAATGGAAAAGAAATCTGGTTCAACTGTCATACTACCTGGGTCGAAAGAAAAATTTCCAAAAAAAACAGATCCGAAAGGTTAAGGGACATTTTTACAGCTCTTTTATGTGGTGAGCTGTGCAGTGAACCTAGATTGCTGATGACTGTAAATCTAAAACTAACTTTTGAAGTCCCACAAACTCCTCCCTCACGTTTGATATTGTCAAAGCCAGTGGCGGTATTCCAGAGCTCGATTTGGTAGGGGGGGATTTTATCCGTGGGCGGTTGGTGCAATAAAAAGTGGGAGGTCAGAAAACGCACGGGGGGGGGGGACAAATAACATGAAAAAATTAATAAGTTAAGCACGCTTTATAAAGTCGATTCTTTCTTTGAACGCCTGAATCAATCAGTACCAGCATTTTTGATTCGATCGATAATATTGAAAATTTAGAAAAGTCCAATTCCCCTTTCCTCTTGAAAAGGAGTGGGAAGTCTCCTGTCTTGCCTTCCCTCCCCCTCCCCCCCCCGCCATCATATACGAGCCGTGTATGGCTGTATCCTTTCTCTCAGACGCTCAAACGTGCCGGACGTATGGAAGCTGTTTCGATGAGAAGATTCCATCATCCTTTTTTAAAAAACTTTTTTCCCGTTTCTATCATGGAATTAAAAAGAAATATTATTTCGTTGTAATGTGGAATATTATCAGAACCTAACATGATGTGGTTTTATGGTGCATTTCTCTGAATCTTCTTGTTACTTATATTTTTAGGTAAGAATAATGTCGAGGCTTGCGGAAAGAATAAAAACCCATTTATGAAGCATTTAATTAAGCACATATATTCAGAAATTATGAATGTTTTTAAACTCGGAAAAAAAACTTTAATTGTAAGTACCAAATTTCAAGAAAAAATTTTGGTATCGGATTCATCATTTAGCAGAAGATGAAAATGTGTTTGCAATATCAGTTTCTGCACTTGCATTTCCTTCACAAATCGAATAGGCATTGTTATTCTTAAAAAACTATTAATCTTCTGATATGCTTCTTCCTTTTTCCTTTTCCAAAACTCTGCACCAGACGTTTTTTTTTTTTTTTTTTGAAAAATTAAAGCTAATTAGGTCAGTATATTTAAATAGACAAGGAAAAGAGTTCAACTTTGAGCTCTGTAGGTCTGCCGTGATCGCATATTTAAAGCAGACATGGTGGCGGCAATAGCAAGTTTGCTATAATAGCACAGTTATCGTCCCCTCTTTTAATAAAAAATGGTTTACCAAATCAGTTACTGTGACTTCTCAACAAGGTTCTTTTATCTGGAATTTTTTTTTCAAATCATCTGGCAAATTTCGAGACTGAATAGGAAGGAAGCATTTTTAAAAATAAAGCCTAATATCTATTCAGCTTCGTGTAAACACTAATACTAATGCTGTCTCTTCTCAGCAGATTGAGGCATTAGTGCATTAAGCAAGTAAGTTGCCACCCTTAAGCCAGGCCGCCAACTTACAGCCTTGTACAACTACTGTGCATAGTCTTATTTTATTATTCGGTAAAATTCTAGTTTCATTTGTTAAATTGAATTTCTCCCCTCCCAAAAACAAAGTTCAGGCGCCCTTGATCATATAAGCTCAATTAGAGGTGGATAGGGGGCATATGTTATGCAGGCGAAGGCAGGGAGGGTGGTGAAATCATTACATTATGCATCATATGTGACGTATTGATGCAGATTTCATTCGGAACACCTGGAAGTGACATTGAATACGGGGAAAAAAAGTTGTGTTATTTTTTCAGAGTGCGCCCCCATACCTCTGGCGCCCCCCTCCCCGCACCGCGGGGGCGCTATGTACGCCACTGCGGACGCTGTTACAAGCATACAGGAATGAAAACACCTCTGAACATTATAAAGCAAGCTTTGGAGAAGGTAATAAGCTTCCAATTTCTAGCATTTTTCATTTAAATTTCGAGCATTAATACATAAATTTGAATGTGTTCATAGAAAGAGATCATACAAATTTTGAATATGAAGAAATATTATAATTTCTAATTTCTCAGGAAGTGTTTGAACAAAAAATATTTAAATATGCATCCTTAAAAAAAAAAAAAGTCTCGGGGGGGGGGGGGGCGATCGCCCCCCCCCCCCTGTGGATCTGCCACTGGTCAAAGCAGATCTTTTAAATCTTGAAAAGTTAAGTCTAGGCATACAAGAATATCCTTTAGAATATTAAACAGGGTTAAACTGCCTTAAAACTGGGTTTAAAGTAGGCCTGCAAATTCCCTAGAAACTTCACAACTATCATTGACACTCGTCATCTCGATCAAAAAACTCCTCTTCCTCCTCAAAAAAGACAAATTATTATATCATCATTATGGTTGTAATAGAGTGGACATCCAACAGTTCAAACTAACTACTGAATAAAAAAAAACTGAAAAAACTGAATTAGACTCACATAGGTTGCTGACATAGCATTCAATGTAGCAAAGTAATAACAGCAGTTATAATACTTACACTTTAAAAAAAAAAAAAAAAATCAGATTCAATGCAACTTTTTATTTCTGAAAGGCTTGTAACAGAGCCAACAATCATTCGAAACAAAAAATTGGGACATGGATAAATCAGGGTTCGCGTTTACCCGCTATAGCGGGTTTTTTACGCAAATTCTTGTAGAACGGACGCAACATTCACGCCGTTTCGGGTCCCTGGGACCCAAAAATAATAGTTTATGCCAGGAGAAAAAAAATCCGATCAAAAAGTAATTTCGAACCCGTGTGAATCGAAAAACTCCAGAAAACTAGTGCTGATTTCATGCTGTATATAGTTGAACTTTTACAATCATGAAAGGAGGGGAAAGAATAAAAGAAACCCAATCATCCTTATCTGCTAACTCAATGACCCCCTATTGTGTTGGCCATGCAATCCTAGTTCTAAGAACGGGGTCGGACGGGGTTGTCCCATTGTCCTCCCATTCTTTTCTTAGAATTGAATAGTAAACATCCTGCAGGTACGAAATTTTCATAGTATTTTAGATCTTTTTTGTCCGTTTTTCGTTAGCACGTGGAAAATAGGCTTAGTGAATTTTGGCACATTTTTACTGATTGAGCAACTATCTTTTAGCACCCGTTTCTGGTTAGTTTTTTTTTTTTTTTTGATTATTTCCTAAATAGTCCCTAGTGCAAAGCCTACAGAGCTAAAATACAATGGTATTTTTCTCCTAGTCTTATTCCCCCCCCCCCGAAAAAAAACGGCAATTGAAACATATTTTCTGCTTGAAATTTAACTATGATTTTCCTCCGCAGAACATTTAGTTTCATTTTGCTTAGCATGTTTTACTTTATCTTTCTGATTTGTTTACAGATTTTTTCAATAAACTAATCAACATAATTTAAAATATTCTTAAGACATAATTGTGCTTTCCCAACCACAAAGAGTTTTTTTTAAAACCTTTACACAAAAAAATCAAATGCTAATTATAAGTCTTAGGAAATAACAGAAGATTACAATCATAGATTTATCCTTGTTTTTATTTATTGCCAAAAAAACTTGCTTCTTTGATTATAGCTTCTTGTGTCATTGTGTTTGACAGTACTTACATCCAGGGCCGATCCTAGGATGTCGGCCGCCCGTGTGTAAAGATTCAATGTGCCGCCCCTGAGGCTCGTCAATGGGAGGGGGGTATTTTCCTGTAAAACTTGCATTGAGTATTTTTCACCATTGCCCCCCCCCCCCCCATCCCAGAAAAATTTTAAATGACAGGCCTGCTGCCTCTCAAGACATTTTTTCATTTTATGATGAAAACTTGAACATATTCATTTGCTTGTATAAGAGTAAAAAGTAAAACATTCAAATAAAATTTGCAGTGCAAAACTTTATTCGTTGGTCTCTTGATAGGTTATTATAGCGAAAAAATACGCAAGCAAAATAATAAAGAAACAATATTAATACAATTGAAATAAAAATAAATATTTTACAATTTAGAAAAATGATCTTCAAAATTACTTTTCTGGCTTTGATAGATGTAAATTTGTATATTATTTCAGTAAAATCAATTTTTTTCTGATATTTCGGATACAATGGAGATAATGGCCAAATCTGAGAGCCTTTCCTGTGTCATTCTATTTCTTGAGTATTTTTTTAAAATCTTTAATTTACTGAAACTTCTTTCCCCTGAAGCCACAGAAACAGGTAAGGTTAAAAAATTCGTATTGCCAAAGCAAAGTTTGGGAAACAGGCAATGAGATCCTTTTAAACTATTATTTCCAATAATTCAGGGGGCTGCTTTTTATATTTAAAAATGTCTTTGAATGAATTTGTCTCATTGAAGAGTTCTAAGCCAATGTCTTTTATGATAATTCCATCTTCCTGTACTTGCAACCTAATATCTAGGTCCATGCAGGCTTTCCAGAGATCATCCCTAGATATGTCGTTAAATTCATACAGGAAACAGAATATTGAGTAGCACTCAGATAGTTAGATAAATCTTTCATTTACAGAAGAGATTGCATGATCAAGAATAGCAAAATAAAAAGGCGTCTTGAACTGCTGGAAGGGGTTTGAAATTGGTTTATCGCAGCCATTTCGTGGGTTTTTTTTTTTTTTTGTAGATTCTGAACGTCCATATGAACCATTTTCAATCCTAAGAATGCAAGTTAGGAGGACGGGAATGACTTGATGGAGTAAGATTCTGGAATGAGCATAAGAACCGTTTAATTCTCGTTAATTTAATTTTACCGTTTAATTTCAATCAAGAACTTTTTTTTTTAGTCCTTATAATAAATTGTTCATTAAAACAATCTATTCCTAGAATTTAAAGTCACTTAACAAGGGTATCTAAAAAGGGGGCAGACTGCATTTTGGGTAATCATGAGGGTCAATTACCCACCCTTGGATATTGGAAACAATGTAATTACACACTTGTATAATGTATTTTGTTGTTTTTCTCTATAAAATGCATTGCGGATGATACCGTTTGCTTCTCTCCTCTCCCTGAGCATTCTCAGATGATAAGCGTAAAAAGACACCTAGCTAAAGCTAAGTTTTTTTCAGGGTGTATATGGAGAGATGGTCGTGAGTTTTTGGAAAAGAGAAGTTTTTTTTTTTTTTTTTTTTTTTTTTTTTGTAATACATTGCGTTACCTTCATAGCGGTATTGCGCAGGTAAGCCAACTCATTCAAACGCTAATGACTTTGCTTTTTTCAAAAATTGACAATTTCAAAATCTGGCCCAAAATATTGAAACAAACGTCAACAAATCACATTTCAATATATTTTTCTTTTTTTGTTTAAAATATTTTATACTTTGGAGGATGGGGGGGGGGGCAGCTGCGCTTTCCCTAGCTTCCATCTGGACAGGCCCATGTCACTAAAAAAATCTATCAACAATTTAATCATCGAACGAAGCTGATTTTTTTTTCAGTATAATTTGATCGTTTCTGTGTGGTTAATTTAGGTAAGCCTTGTACTTTTTCTCAAAAAAATTATAATACATCGCTTTTACGTACACCAGTTAGAAAAAGATACAGACAGTCCCTCCCCTTTCTACCCAAACAAAGAAAACAAAGATTAAATCAAATATTTTTTGAGAGAAAAAAGAAACTGACTTCGAAACTGCTGCTGAAAATTGCAAATATCCATCCATGTCACTTTTAAATACTACTACTATTCAGTGAGAGAAACATGATACATCAATTTGTTTAAAAAAATAGCTAAATAAATTTGTGATGAATCATGTCATCTCCTTTTTTTTTTAAAAAAAAAACTTGACTGCGCATTTTTGAATGCAACCGTGTTTTTACATTCATGTCTAAAATTATCTTTACATGCATAATATCACGGTTTTCTCAGAAACTGTGAACTATGAATTTGTGATGTTTTGTGGAATGTTACATAGCACTATGACACACATATAACTAAGGGTAAAAGTAAGGTCATTGCACATAATATAAAATTGTAGCATGAAACATTAAAAAAGGTAATAAAATGTGGAAAAACAATTTCAGAAAAAAATTAATAACGCAAAACAGAATTAAGCCTTTTGATTTTAATACGGAATATGATCTCTCCTGACTTGTACACACATATCACAACGTGATTTTATGCTGGCAATAACGTTGTTAACCACAGTTTAAGGAATTAAGATCCACTCTCCAAATAATGCCGTCTTCAGAGCATTTACAGTTCGAGGAGGATGAGATCTACGTGCAATTGCTCTTTCAAGCTTGTCCCATAAATTTTCTATCGGATTCAGATCAGGAGACTTTGCTTGCCATGGTATTCGCCGGATGCTTTCACTTTCAAGGAAGTCGTCAATGAGCGTTGCTCGATTTGGACGAGCATTTTCGTCCATAAATAAAAGGTCAGGTAAATATGCATATATGAAAAGTCTGACATAAAGCTCTAGCACTGCATCCCGATATCTCTCGCCAGTCACAGATCCACTGTCGAAAACTGGTAGAGGTGTACGTCCATTGATCACTATTCCTCCCCATACCATCACACCAATACGACCAAAACGGTCACGTTCCATAATGTTTGAGGGATGATTTCGTGTTCCTGACTCCCTCCACATGCAAACCCGTTTAGAATCACCTGTAAAACTAAACTTTTACTCATCAGTAAACAGAACATGGGGCCATTGGTTTTCACTCTGATGTGCTTTGCACCAATTCCGGCGTTCCCTCTTTTGATCTGCGGACAGTGAAACACATACCCTTGGCCTTCTAGCATAAAGGCCTGCATCATTAGGCCTTCTGTATACCGTTTGCCGTGGTACAGCAGTTCGAGTGGCGACTAAACGCTCTGAAGCTAACTGGCGAGCAGTAGATTTCCTGTTACGACAGGCAGTTAATGCTAAATATCAATCTTCGGCAGCAGTTGTCATTCGTTTACGGCCTTGCCCAACCCCTCTTGCAACAATTCCCTCAGTTTGAAACTGTTTCCATAATGTGGAGACTGTCTCTCATAGAATGTTCCGACATCTCGCTACGTCCGTAAAAGGCTGCCCTGCTTCTAAACGGCCAATGAGTCACCAGTTCACAGATTCTTCCAAATGATACATCGAAGTCATAGTAAACCGATTTGAGCCCTTACATGCTTAAATCAAACGTTGTATCGAAGAGATTTACTAAGTTACTCGTTTTCCACAAAGTGCTTTCCGTACGCATCGGATGATGCAAACCTACATTTACATATCACATACTCGTTTGATTTATTTTTTATTGGATAATGCTAATTAGGCTAGTTTTTCACACATTTTCTGCAAAAATGGATCACATTGATCGGGGTCCGCTGTCTTGGGAAATGAGGCTGCTTCTCCGCACTTCCGCACGTGCACGTACCGTAAAGTCGGGTTACATGGACCCACAAGGGGGTTACTTGAGCCCACAGTAAAATGATAAAATATGGGTTTGGTACTGGCGTTAAAGACTGCAGAGTGCTTCTACCTAGCCCAGAAACGAGGAACTATGTGCAAGTCTTCAACTAGTGAGTAGAAAACCTAGATTTTATCATTTTACTGTAATGGGCTCAAGTAACCCCCTAGGGTCCAAGTAACCTGACTTTACGGTACATAGCATGGGCGCCCATATACAAAATTTTAAGGGGGGGCTCAGATATTTTCCACATAGTTTACAGTTAAAAGATATATATATATATATATATATATATATATGTGTGTGTGTGTGTGTGTGTGTGTGTGTGTGTGTGTGTGTGTGTGTGTGTGTGTGTGCGTGTTTCTTTGATTTACTAAGAATATGAAAGTACTAGACTCGTTAAGATATAATTTTTTGTAATTTGCTCTGACGTAAGTGTTATTGAGATTACTAAACACATTTTGACCGCTTACAGACAATGCATGTATGTGCGCCGCGAGGCCTTATCCAGAAAAAATTTTTGGGGAGGGAACATTTCACACATTGATGACCAAAAACACTCATTTTTGTGTGTTATGAGTCTTTTTCTTACTGATTCCCCCGCCCCATGCTGTTTCTTGTGTGTTTTTATTTTTTATTATTTTTTTGTTGTTAATTGCTTTGACTGACCTTCATCGGGATAGGGGTATCGAAAGAGAGATGCAATAAACTCTTGAGTGGGGTAGAATATTTGTAATTTTTTGGGGTCCGGGGGTTTCTCCCCCGGGGAAATTTTTGAAAAAAAGTTTTCAAATTCTGCATTTTGAGCCCCTGTATGGGGCAATTGGGACTTTAAAAATATTTTGGAAATCAGGCAAACAAAAAATTTATAAATGTTCTGCATTCTTTTGCAAATTAAGATCAATTTTTTTTTTTTTGTAATTTAACAAACGATTTACATTAATCGACAAAGAGGAAGAACGAGGGAGGAGAAAAGATAAACTTATCATCATTTGCTTACATGTATTTTCAGTATAGTTACGTAGTAGTTTTTGATCAGTTTCCCAACTCACCGACAGAAACAGCACTTACTAGTATAACACACATAAAATCCTTTAAAAGAAATGGTGTAGAGATATAAAACATGATTAACGGAATTGTAATATTCTGGCCATTCAGTTAATTCATAGTGCATTTAATTAATAAGAAATATAATTTAAGCACTTTTTAAGGAGTTTCAAAAATGTATTTAATGATTTTCAAAGCCTCTAGAACAGCCTGAAATGTTTTGTAATGAAACGCGAAATGTTTTGTAATGTAAAATATAAAAAAAAGTTTTCTTTTTTTCCAAATTCAAAACGTCAAAAAATGCCGAGTAGTCTTGCCATCCTCGGATCAGCCCACTTTTTATCTTAATCGCTAGTCCGCATACATGGGGGAGTTTCTCATTCAAATGTGGCGTCGGTTGAGCCACGAGTCTGCCTTTGTTTTTCTATAGAAGAATGTAGGAAGAGACACAATGTTATAATTCTGAAAGTGATTTCAGTGCAGATTAGAGTTATTAAAATTTGGCAATTTTAATAACTTAGCCATTAATGGGTGGAAAAAAATGTTTTCCGAATAAATATTACTAAAAGTAAAAAAAGTACTAATTTCCAAGGGGGGGCTCTAGCCCCCCCTTGCCCCCCCCTTATGGGCGCCCATGGTACATAGTCTGACTCAAAGATCAGCGCATAGATAGTGCAGGAAAAAACTTGGTGTGAGAAAAATTCGACGATAGTCCCCTCATCATTTTTTTCTGGCAAGTTTTATTTATTTTTTATTCGGGAATGCTTCAATTTTTTTTTCGAAAACACTGTCTTTAGAAAAAATACTACATGAGGCCTGCGGCCGCCCCTTGCTTTGACCGCCCTCGTGCGGCGCACGAGCTGCACACCTGCTAGGATTGGCCCTGCTTACATCTAGGAATACATTGATGTCATGAATTCAAACATGTCCAATACTAGGAATTCAAATAAAAACCTTTTTATTTTGTGTCTTAATACGGCTAATATTAAACCCATGTTAAAAAAAATTAAAGGTGAAAATCTAAGTTATCTTCTTGTGGCATCATTGATTTTTTATACATCAAATTTTGCGAAAAGTTGTCAATTTAGTACATGAAATCAATGGATTATTGTGCATTTTCAGATCAATTTTAAACAAATGTTTTTTCTAACATTAGTTTGCTGTGCCTAGTTACAAAAAAAAATAATGACAGTTAAATTATACCTGCTAATTTTAAATTTTATTAATTTTTTAGTAAGTTTTAGTTATTTATTTTTTGCAAAGAGTAGAAATAAGCAACATATTGTACAATTTTCTACATATTATCTCCAAATGGAGTGCATAATAGGCTGTGTCCTCCACCCCTTCTGAAGTGACCCTCAACATAATCAATCTTTTGTAGCCTGCTGTTTCAAAAAGGTTGTGCATCCCTGCCGTCAATATCATTAAACAGTCCTCTTTCAAGAAAAGTTCGGAAGTTGCAATGGAAAAAGCAAATTGAAAAAGAAATGAGGACAGTATACTGGCTTGCCAAAGAGCTACAGGAACAAATTTTTGTCTCTAATTGAATTGATCTCAAAAACTAAAGGAAAAACTCCTTTATTAGTATAATTTAATCATTCACCAAGTTCACTTGTTTTCCATTCAAAAGTGTGCACACAATTAATAAATTTTTTCCTGAGGAAACATATATGCAATGCATTTACAACATTTGTAATTTAATAATAATGTTATTTTATTCAAATATTTCGGGACTCAATTTTTTCATCAAAGGACTCACTTTTTTTTTCATTAATGGGTCCGTGGGACCCAGGTAGCAAATAGGTCAGCGCGAACACTGTAAATAATAGTGTTTTTCCAGAGAAATTTTTTTCTTTACATAAGAATCAGCAGAATGGGTGTCAGAAGCCTTTTTCATGCTGCACATCGCAATTTATTTTGTTGCATTTCAGCTTAATCTTAAACCATATTTTAAGTCCCAGTGATTTGAAGTTCAAACATGCCATTTTCTCTTTCTTCTGACAAAGAATTTTTTTTTTCGAGTTCTTTATAAATGGCTTATGCACAAACAATTGATTCTTGATTACACAATTAAATGGAAAATCAATTAAAAATGCAACTAATTGGTGGTAATTTTTTAAATTGATTTAAAAAATCCAAAGTATTGGGACTGAATTATACCATTTTCACTGGAATGACCCTTAGAGCGCCTTACACTTGACAACACAACAACGACAAAAGTCGGACAGTAATACTACAACTATACTGCCGTGGGCAGGTAAAGGGCAGTAGCTGCAAATTTTTCGATTTTCATTTTTTTGCATTTTTGAAATCTATGTTGCATTAGTTTTATGGTACAAGCATCTTTTTTTGGTTTCCGCTGAAAAAAAACTGTTTTTTAACCAATGGTAATTAGAGGTAACTGCATTTTTTGTTGCTGTGGGCAGGTAAACGGCAGTATCTGCATGTCTGCAGGATGAACATAATATGAAACGCTGTGCAAAACTTGCATCAAGCCGCAAAAACTGTTTTCCTTTTCACTTAAACTAAGCGAAAGTAGGGGTGCCCTAATGGAAGGTCACTGGAGGTCATTGGTTGCACTTGAATGTTTCCAAGGGGGTGTTTTATTCCTTTTGGGGGTGAATCAGTGCTAATATCAAAGCAGACTTTCGTGATATAAATTGGCGTTACCACTTGGAGATATATCGCCAAGCTTTTAGTCGGCAAGTGCTTGTCGCCAACTTGGTAACATATCGCCAAATCGGCGACAAATTTGGCGAAAAAAATTATTTTATGAGTTTGGATTCAATTTAGTGCTATTGGCGATATTTTGCGAAAAATCTACTGAATGATGCAAAAATCGGTGATACAGTACAGAACCTTTTATCCGGGAACCAAAATACCGGGAAACCAGAAAACCGGCTACATTTTGTCGATTTTTCTGCCACTTTTTAAAATACGCATTTTCGGCAATTTCTAAAAAATGAAGAGCTTTTTTTTTTTCTTTTGAAATACCTAATGAATATGAACGGTTTCTTCATAAATACCATATAAGTGGCATATAGCTCAGAAATTTTTAATATTGTAATATCTATAAGCACTTCTGGATCGTTTTCTCTTCAGGATGCATTTATTTGTTATTGCAACTTGGGTTTTGTAAACAATTGGCAAATATCGCTTCGTAGCGATCCAGAAAACCGGGAAATTCAGTTAACCGGGATAACTGTGGTCCTAAACATCCCGGATAATTGGTTCTCTACTGTATTTAGAAAATAAATCGTTATAAATCATTTTTTGCATTGTTTCGTGTCACAATTAGGGGCGTAAATGTTTGAATTGTTATCTTGCTCATTCCAAACACTATTTTATCACTTAAGGCATCTACTAAGAAATTTACACGTAAAAGAAAGTAGTGTGGGGTCCATACCAGATTTTTTTCTTTCAAATAAAGTTTCTCTCCACTAGCAGACAATATTTTTCACGATTTTAAAGATACACAAGCAAAACTTGGCAGACGACAAACAAAAATGCAACAATGAAGTGATTTTATTTACATCGTTTTGTTTTCTTTTAATTACAGTTGCTTTTATACTAAGAGACAATAGTTTTTGCTGCGTAATCTCTAGCTGTTGCATTTTTAATAGTACTATGAAAAAAAATCATCAGCACAACAAGCATTTCAAGCGCTCATTTTCTCAAAGTGATTTCTTGTTTTGATGCAAAGTATAAAGCATTAACTGATTTGTAGTAATTTTAAAACATCTGGTGTGGACGCCACACTACTTCCTTTTACGCTTAAATTAAATAATAAATGCCTCAAGTGTTAAAATAGTGCATTAGAGTGAACAAGATAACAATTCAAACATTTACACTCCCAGTTTGTCACGAATCAATGCAAAATAATATTTTACAATGATTTATTTTCTAAATATCGCCGATTTTAACATGATTCAGTGAATTTTCCCCAAAATGTGCCCAATAAAGCCAAATTAAATCCAAATTTTTTTAAAAAAATCATTTTTTCGCCAACTTGGCGGCAAACACTTGGTGACCAAAAGTTTGGCGATATATCGCCAAGTGGTTGCATCAAATCATATCACTCAATCTGCAGTGAAATTAACATTGATTTACCCCACAAAGGGGTAAAAGACCCCCTTGGGAACATTCGAATGCAACCACAAGGGAAGGTGCACAATAGGGAAGTTTTTGATTTTTCAATTTTATTTTAATATGATAGAGCAACATACATGAACATCAACGGCGAAAAAATTTTTGCGCTGCGACAAGTAGTTTTTTTTTAAATAATTTTTTAATTTCAAGCGGCTGTGACGTCACTCGGCAGTCGTTGGCGCTTTTGAACTTTCCACTAGGCGAAGAAAGAGCGAGAAGCTTTAGATGTGCGGAGCGCGAGAAACCGGTTTCTCCGGCTTCCGCACTGTTGTTCGCTCTGCACTGCCGTAATTTTTTTTTCTCGCCAAGTGATGCGTTCTAAAAATTTGACTACGGATTTCGCTAAAAAATATCAAAACAATCACCCCTAGCAGGGTATTGGATTGCTCTTTGATAAATTCAGTTTTAAATAGTGAATTAGTAGACTTTAAGGTATTGATTACGGAAGGAGAAAATCATGCAATGAAACGATAATATAGCAAAAATCCAATTTTTATGGATGAAAGGCTGAAAGTTACTGCCATCCGACGTCACGGGTTTCGGTTTCAAGGCGCGCTTTTTTTGCGCTTGGGTTTTTAAAAAAATCATTAAGAATCAACCGTTGTGTTTTAAAATTCGGCAATGGTGAATTTTTGTGTTTTGTAAGCCTCTTAACAATATCTAGTAGTTAAAAAAGGGATATTCAATAGGTCACAACTACCCTATTAGACCACCCTCAGAACGTACATACCAAACTAGAAGCTTCTACAGCAAAATTTTTTTGAGTTATGCGACATACATACATACGCACATATACATAAAAACATACATACGTACGTACGAATTTTGAGTGAAATTTTCTTTGTGATCATAATACTTCGTTTACTAAGTAAAATTAAGCAAAAATGGCTGAAGAATCACCAAGTTTTGCTTCATATTTTGCATAATACAATACAATTTCATTATATTTTTAAATTATATTTTGCATTCGTTTATATTAAATATATATCAAGTGGATACACAGTATTTAGGTATATTTTTAAATAAAACATATCATTCACAATGCAATAATATATTTCGTAATAACATATCTACTCTGCATGTTGTCGAATATGTAAATACTGGACATCTAGTAGCATACTGTGCAGTTACTGCCGACTACCAGTCAATTCCGCATGACAGTTAGAGGGAAAATGGCAGGTAAACGGCAGTATCTGCTATACCTCTCTCTGCGCTTGCAAATCAAAATTCAATCGATTACCTAAAAAATATATCGGTATAAACATATAGTATCGCTTATGTTCGAAATTCAATGTTTCATAGATGTTTGTGGGAAATCAAAAACGCGTTTCTTCAAATGTCTCGAATCATTTTTGCAGATACTGCCGTTTACCTGCCCACAGCAGTATAAATAAATACGACTACAGTGTCATGTCTTCTATTGCGCACTGTTTTCCCTCTCAACTGATTATTGTTTCTAAAAAGTGGTCATTTTCCACCACATTGCATTTCAAAACACTAGAGTTCTTCTGCTCATTCCATGTAATTTGTCAAATGCCTTGGGGCAAAGTGGATGGGGCAAAATGAAATAGTTCATTTCGTTTACTTATTCATTTATTTATTGAATCACGTACTTATTTCTTCATTTATCAATTGATTTACATTCTTTTACTTAATTATTGACTTATTTACTCATTCATTAACCTATTTTCTTGTTCATTCTCTATTTTATTCACTCATTTTTTCTCACATATTAATTAATTCATTTATTTACTTATTTGTTTATTTTTCATTAATATTTTTTTTTGTTTATTTACGCATTTATTTGATGAAAATAACTGTTAATCGTCGAATAGAAAAATTTCATTAAAAAAAAATTTTGTTTTTCACTTTGCCCCATGATTTTTTGAGGTGCAAAATTTCCACCTTTTTTTTGAAGCTGAAAAATAATTGCCAAAAATGAAAAATGACATTTCAATGATAGTTGTATCCCAATATATATCATTCCTTCTATATCCCTTTAACCCTTTGGATCCGGGTTTTTTTAAAGAATTTTTTCATTCGACCCAGGTAGTACGACAGTTGAACCACAGATTTCTTTTTCATTGAAAAGAGAAGGTATAAACTCTCGTATCAGACGTGTGAAACCTTGAAAAAAACCCCGGCTACAAAGGGTTCGAGTGAAAATCTCAACATTGTCCTCTAAAAAAATATAGTTACGGTACAGCATGTGTACCGCCCGGCTTCTAAAGGTTAAGACCGAGATAACACGATCGTGCGGGTCTAATATCGATTTATATGTTAGCTTCCTAGATCGTAAAAGGTAATAAAGGCCGGAATCGAACGATCGTGCTGGTTAGCCATTGAGATGTATTATCCATTTTCTCAACAGATGGCGGCACTGGTATCTTTCTAGACTTTAGGAGACGAAAAAAATGTTGCTAACACACTTATCAATTTTAGCAAGAAAATATTTCAGGTCTTAAAGGGTTATGTACACTGATTTTTAGAACAAATTTTCAATTTGTTCATTTTGAAATCGGTCCCTTATCTTAACTATTTCACTTTGCCCCACATTAACCTACTTAGTATCTTATTTAATATTCTATTTGTTGATTTATTTTTTTCTCACATATATTTACACATAAATTTTCTCATACATACTAAAAAACATATTTATTAATTCATTTATTTGATAAAAAATATTTTATTTTTCACTTAGGCGCATGCCAACAAAGGCAAAATTTTCCCACTTTCTTTTGAAAATACAAAATTACAACCAAGGTAATATTTTAATGCAAGTTTTATTACACAAGAGGGGAATGTAGGGCAAAGTGAACTTCCTTTTTGCATTTCTCCGAGGAAAAACTGTAGGCACTCCATGGCTACAAATTAAGGCATGTGCCTTGCCTAAACCCCAGACTGTCTCCAACTGCATGGAAGGATTGAAACATGCAGATGTTGATTCGTTATTTGTCACAATGATGATCATGAATAACTTTCTGATAAGATAAATGCTATTATTTTTTTACTTGAGATTAGGCTTTATTTTATTTAATAGGTTTCTTTTGATCTGTTTTCTACTGTATTTTTGTTTTCGCTTTTATTAACTAAAATGCCACTACGGATTGTGCAATTCACTACTTGCTTCATGTTGTTCCATTTACTATTCTTAATTTATATCAATATTGGTGTTAGTCAACTTTTAACTCTTTTCTTCTTAATTTGCATCGTTTCGGTAATTTTTATGCACAATATATAAGTTCCTGAATCAGATAGCGCTTTTGCGCAGTTGATGCAAAAAGGACTCTTTTTCCATTGTGTTTTTCTTTAGTTTTTAAGCATTGCCAGTTTCATTTGTTTCACCTAAGCTGTTCTTTTTTCTGAAATTTCAAGTTTAAAAAAAAAAAACTGTACATGTAAGTTATTGTAACATAAATTTTATCACATAAATTACAGGAAAATAGAAGCACTGTTGAACATCAGTAAATTTTAATGTACTCAAATAACCTAAATCAAACAGAACAAAAAGTAAATGCATAGAAATAAGTTTAAAATAATAAATTGCACACTGTCCAAAAAGGCAAGCATAAAAAAAAGATGCACTTTTTTTAAGAATTCTTGCTTAGCACTTAATATAAATGATATTTTTTCAGTTGAATATTGTTACGAGTTTGTTGCACCTTCAAACTTTCTTAAACGATGATTGCAATCTTGACAAAAACACAATAAATTTATTTGCAAATATTTACTTAATTATAGTTGATCAGGTAATTAATTGCTAAACATCCTGTGCCGTATTTTTGTATGGGCTTAATGGGCGCAGAGCAGTTGAGTTATTAGACCCTGGGCGGCACGATTGGTGTGGGGGGGGGGGCAGAACTTTTCCATATTAAAGTAAAGACCTTTTATTTTATAATATTTTTTTTTAACTCTGAAATTCAACACCTCAGGGGCGGCTAGTTTCAAAAGCCCCAGGGGGCCACACATCCAAATACACCTCTGTAAACATCCAGCAATCAGGCACATATCAATAACCACAGATCACTAAATTGTACCCCATGTAATAAATCAAGTATACAAAAGAATCCCAGAGCTTAAACAAACCCTTCACTTCACACACTCGAGGGTCCCCCGTACCTACCACAACTCGTGGTTTAACCAAGATAGGCCCTGAAGAGCGCTGTGTTCCTTTTGAACCAGACCAAGGGCCGAGCAAACCCTCGGCCCAGCACCCCCAGAAGTATCGTTTCACTTGGAGGACTTTGTGAACACGACATTTTTAACGTCACCAAGCCACCATTAATCAAGATGGTGGATTTTTGATCACCTGGGATCGAACAAGGGACCCTCTGGTCACGAATCCGACGCCTTACTAATCGGGCTACCACGGCCCAAACAAACTCTTACAGCACAGCAGCTAATACCAGACTAGCTCAAAATCACAGAGCTCAAAAAACACATTTGCAAAGCAACAAATCAAGCGCAAAGGCTTCCTAGTAGAAACAGCAATAAGCAGCTCAAAATCACAGAGCTAAAACAAACTAACAACACAACTGTTAGTTTGGAGAATGATATATACAAATTACAAATGCTACAAGGGGATTGTCTTTCAACACCGATTTTCATCGCCTAGTGATTTCTCACCAAATATAAATGCAAAGCTAGAAAAACAACTTATAGGTAAAGTTATAATGGAACTACGATAATTTTAAGTGAAGATTCGTGGAATTAGCACCATACTTAACAAATTTAGAATAAAAAAGCGTATAAATAACCAATAGGTATTTACAAAATTTGAAACAATATGGATTTGTTATAGTATTAAAATATTTTTTTCTAACCTTAGTTTTTCCAGCATGTTGGAAAGGACCAGGCAAGGGTTATTTAAAATATAGGGATTCTTGTATTTTGTGGCGTGCTGAATAATGCAGGGTAATATACTTAATCTTCTTATAGGACAATGGTTTTCTTATTTGCATCCAAATGCAGGGAAAATTAGAAAATTAAACATGCCGACAATATTTACTTTAAGATTATTATTTTATCAGACCTGCCAACCTTATGAAATGAAAAAACAGGAGATCTGGCCAGAGCTTCAAGGGAGAAAAGGGGAGGTTTTAAGCCATGCTATAATGAAGAAAAAACACTCTTAACAAGTATTTCCAGCTTAAAGTAGACTAATGTAACATCATATATTAACTCGTTACCATTCCAGGGTAGTTCTTTAAAGATTCTTCAACTATGAATTGAAAAGGGTTTACATAGGTGTGATTTTGTTGTTCAATATAATATCCATTGAGCACTCTTTGATCCCCCCCCCCTCCGCAAAATTTTTGGGGAAAAAATTGGCCTGGAAAAGATGCTTTGCTTGCTAGCAAGCCTCAGTATTGACAGTTCATTGTTGTGTTAGAACGATTTCATTTCAAAAAATAATAATATGCATTAATTATTTGATAGCAATAACATGTAATGAACTATTTCAAAATGTACACATTTATGAAACTATTTTTGAATTTAATGATTGCTTATTTGATAAAATAAATAGACATTTTTAAATAAGTATACATATAATTTTACTTAAGTAAAATATTCAAAAAAAAAAAGGGTCGTGCTTCAAATTTCATACATATATTTTTCTTTTTTTTAGATTTAATTCTAAAAATAAATTACTTATGCTTTATGTTTATTTCAAACTTTTTAGCATCATAATTGCTCAGGTCAAAAAGAAAATTCATTTAGAGGTCAAATATGCAATAGCTTAAAATCAAAATTTGTTTTCGTCATCCTTCTTGTAATTTTATGATTTTTTATTAATATATCATTTTTTAGTCTGCTAAAACTGCAGAATTATCCCACTAAGTAAATGTTAAGAATGACAACTAAATCAAAACGATCGTTTCAGCTGAAGAGAACTGAAACAAATCGCTAGTTTTCAAATTTTGCTGAATTTTTCTAAGATCAAACGTTTAAAAAAAAATGTTTGGATGAAAAATAACGCTAAAAAGTATAAGTTATCACTTTGTAGACGATAAAGAAATTATCTGAAAGCTAATCTTTCAATTCCTGTAATGAATGCAAAAAGATTGCAAACCTGATGCAAAAATATTGCAGACTCTCGACACTTCGTTCCTCTTATTTTACGATTTTAAAACATTGAGAAAAAAACATAAATAAAAATCTGGTATGGACACCACACTACTTCCTTTTACGTGTTAATTTCTTAGTAGTTGCCTTAAGTGTTAAAAAAAAGTGCTTGGAGTGAGCAAGGTAACAATTCAAATATTTGCTCTCCTCATCTGCCACGAAACAATGCAAAAAACATTTTACAATGGTTAATTTTCTAAATATTGCTGATTTTAATATCATTCAGTGAATTTTTGCAAAATATCGCCAATAGCGCCAAGTTTAACCCAAATTCCAAAAAATAATTTTTTCGCCAAATTTGTCGCCAACTTGGTGATATGTCGCCAAGTTGGCGTCAAACACTTGGCGACCAAAAGCTTGGCGACATATCGCCAAGTGGTCGCGCCAATTCATATCATTTGAGTCTGCATTGAAATTAACACTGATTTACAGCAAAAAAGGGGTAAAACACCCCCTTGGGAACATTCTAATGCAACCACAAGGGGAGGTGCACAACTAGACCATCCTCAAAGCCTACATACCAAGCTAGAAGTTTCTAAGGCATATAGTTTTTGAGTTATGCGAGACACATACGCACATACAGACGTCATGAGAAAACTCGTCGTAATTAACTCGGGGGGTGGTTGAAAAGGATTTTTCGGCTGCTTATATGTTGGTAGGTACATATGCACGTGCTGACAGGTCGAAAAAACTACTGAACATTCATTCGGGGGTGAGCAAAATCAAAATTTAGACTCAAATTTGAGTGATTTTTTTTTCGCGATCACAATACTTCCTTTACTACGTAAAAGGAAGTAAAAATATTGTCACTTGAGCCGAAGATTTCAGTGATAAATTCATTCGTAATAAAACAGCAATTTTGATAATGGAACTTTCTGACACACCTTTGGCACAAAATGTGTAAAAAAAATTTTTGTAGCAGGTGGTATTCGGCGGCTCACATCGACGCAAATGGTGCAGCTTTGGGAGCATTGCGTACAGATTAGCACTGATAGCTACGCCATCGATTGGGGCTCTGAATAACTATATTTTACAGATGAAAGTATTACCCAATTTAAAAAAAATATATAAGAAAGTACAAAAATGAAACAAAAAACGGGAGAAATCAATACTCAAACATACAATTGGGAGATTGGAGCAAAAAACGGGAGTCTCCCGTGAAATACGGGAGAGTTGGCATGTCTGTTTTATGCTTTTAAGTACCATGAACATTATATTTAAAATGAAAAAGGATTTATATTATTTTATAACTTTTATTTATTTTTTTGATTTAAGCTAATTAGTAAGTAGAAGATATTAAAATACAAAAATTTAAAGCACATTTATTTTAAATTTAGAACATACCCCACCAAAGAAAATAACAATAATTTAATGAAAATCAAGATTAAACACATGCATGTTGAACATGCATGTGTAGAAAGTTTAAAAATTGAACTATAGTAAAGTGGGTGCCATCTGTTGAGAAGAAAGAAAAACTTTTTGATGATTGATTGAAGAAAAATTCCTAAATTTGAGCTTTTTTTTATGAGTTAAAAAAGTTAGTTTAAAAAAAGGGAGAGAATGGTAAGAAACGGGAGTCTCCCGTTAAAAACAGTAGAGTTGGCATGTATAATTCAACCGCGACGAGATGGCCGGTGTCAATCAAATGAGAAAACGAGTCCATTCCTTAAAATAGGTAGAATTTCTACCCATTCAAATTCCCCCATCAATTGTGAATCCCATTACTCAATTTTCATCTGCGTATCACCCCTTCCTAAAAATGTACAATCGTGAAAAAAGGAGGAGTCATAGGCCATCTCTGAGAAGTTGAATTATATATATTCTCATAATGCTAGTTATAATATGACTTAAATTAGTTCAGACTATTCAGAACATTATGAGAAAAAAACAGGCAAAAGCATGCGTCAAGAAAATATTTACCTCTTGCATTGGTAAACTTTTCTTAGCAGGTAATATGGTAGTCTCTACAGTACACTCATCAACGTATGGTATTTCTTCGATGGGAGTTACGTCCATTTCTTCCATTATACGAGCAGCAACAGGCTCATTCAAAATGTCGCTAGTTCTTGGATGTTTACTATGTGTTATATAAGTCTGTTTTCTTTTTGACATTTTATATGAACCGTTTTCTGAGAGTAGCCTTCAAATGAAAAAAAAAATTGTAAATTTAAATATGTAAAATACATCTATCAATTAGTAAGTATTGTAATTAAAAATTTTTAAACTCCAAACTAAAAGTTAATAACTCAATACACTTCTAACTACGATGCCCTAAAACAGTACAGTAGAAGGGACCAAATAAAAATTTCTTTATAAGAGAACAATGATGCACTATAAAATGTAAAAATTGAAGTTATTTTCTCCACTTCTTTGGAATAATCTTAGGTTAAATTGAAGCTGCTGTGTTATAGCAATAAATGCGTTACAAACAAGCCCTACTCTATAAATAGCAGACGTTGCTTAATGTGACTACATTTGGCCTCAAGTTATTTGATAACTAGCAAAAATACCCGGCGTTGCCTGGGTCAGTAATATTGAGAAACAATTTATATACTCACCTTTGTTTTTTTTTCCCTGAACTGAAAGAACTCAAAACACACCGCTTTGACAATTTTTAAAATGTCGCCAAATTTTTGCGTAACTGTTTTGGGATACCTAGGATAATTTTGCTCCCTTCCTTACTTTTATGAAAATACATTAAGTATTATTATGTCACTAATTTTTGTCACAGAGAAATGGATATCAAATGTTGAGATACTATTGCTGACCATAAAATGACGTTAAAAGTTTTTATCCTAATGATTTCGAAATTAATAGGGAATATTTAGCAATTATTTATGCAAAAATGCAAATTAATGGTAATTTAGACTTTTTGACATAATTTTAAAAAGGTTTTTAATGGATACATACGGAATGGGAAAACAAAAGAAAAAAAATATGTAATAATACTTTACGTTTTACACGACATAACCAAAATTATTATCTGATATTTATCGACTGCGGCAAAATCTCAATCATCGATATAATACTCCAACTTTTCAAATGTGGGAGTATTATATCGATGATTGAGATTTTGCCGCCAGTCGATAAATATCAGATAATAATTGTTTTATTTTGGTTATGTCGTGTAAAAAGTAAAGTATTATTACGTAGTCTTTGGCACAAAAACTGGCGTCAGTTGAAAAAATCGAGGAGAATCTCAGTTATTGAAATCTTGCAGCAAATTTGGCAAAATTTCAGTTCAGTCGGATACTAAGAAACTGCCCTATTGTAAGTACCCAGAGAAAGTGACCAATCAACGCAAAAATATTTAAGAAATACCGTTAAGTTGTATTTAAAGCTTCATCAAATTGGAAAATAATGAACCTAATCCAGTTGCCAATCTCTTCAAGCGATTACGTTACCGATACTCTAAAACACATATTTACAAAACTCAAGAAAATAATTGATGCAGTGAACAATCTACTAATAAAGGAGTACAATTTATTCTACAAAATAATATTTGCACGTTTCAAAGCACAATAGAAAACACATTGTCTTAATGATAAATATTCTACTTACAACTGAGACTACAAAATGTTTTAAAATACAAACCATAGTAAAAGCTCGTTTGCCTGCTGGCGCATTTGTTTCCAATGTCTATGTAAAAGCCTTTATATTACCCATGCAGCTGGAAAAAAATTACTTTTTGATTTGACTTGAGAAAAGCCTTGAACATTTAATGCGAAAAGCGGAAATGATACACGCAATTCTACCTATCGACAGAGAGTTGAGATGATGCACTAAATACTGAATTAGTTTCCTAGAAGCCCTCGCGGATTTATGCGAAAAATGTACCTTAAATTGGAATGAAAAAGCGCTACCAATTGAACTTTTTCGAATATCGTTATAAATTATAGCCTATATGTATAGCTGAAAATTAGCGGTCGCCACTCGCCACGTGGCGATTAAAGTTGCAAAAGTGGCGATTAAAAAATGTGGCATCGATCGCCACCCTTGGTCGCCACTCTTGCTCAGTCACTCTAAACATTCCCAATCGAACCACATTTCCCCCCTCCTGTTCTGCGCTACTTCCATGTATTTCTTTCCCCACCTCTTCTCCCCATCGCTAGAGGGAGAAATTGAGCCACAACAGGAACCGCCATTCGTCATTTGCACTTTGAACTTTGAACCCTGCACGTGCCACCTGCTTTGGAATGGCTGCTCAGCGATCACGTGGGGGAAAGCGCAAAATTGAAGAAGAGGAGTCACTTAAAATAACATCGTTTTTCGTTAAAATGTTATATATTTTTAAACAGTTTTAATAAGATCAATTAAATCTCAATACAAATTTAAAAACCTTTTTCTTTTTCAGAGCATATATAAATAATTGAAACTTATCATACTATTTTAATCAAGTACATGATGTGTTTAAATAAACAATTTAACTCTGGTTTCTTGTTTTTAGCATTATTTATTACTCTATTTTTAAATGTTTCCAGTTGTTAACTAAACTCATCATTATAAAATACATTCTTTTAGTCAGAAAATCAGCAAATATATATAGAGAAGATACGTATAACTACCTGTATATCGACTCGCGTATAAGTCGACCTCCCTACTTTTTTTAAGGAAAATCGGGAAAAAATCGAAAACCCGCGTATAAGTCGAGACCGCACTTTCTGAAATGATCGGGAACCTTTTGCCGCGATTTTTAAATATAAATGTTTTGAAAAGAAGGAAATTGAAATGCACTGGAACATTCTTGTGTTAAAAACAGCACGATTGTCATTCCTTTTCACCAAAAGGGTTCATTTTTGCTATCTTGATTTTCGTAAAACGGGACCGATCCGGGAACGTTTTACCGCGATTTTTAAATATATAAGCGTTTTAAAAAGAAGGAAAATGGAATGCAGTGAGCTTTCTTGTGTTGAAAATAACCCGATTGTTATTCTTTTTTACAAAAAGAGTTCATTTTTGCGATCGCGATTTTCGTAAAGGGTTCGATTTTACGATCGCGGTTTTTGTAAGGGTTCGATTTTGCAGCGACGATTTTTGCTATTTGTTGCTTTTATTTTTCATTATTATTATCAATAAATTTTGCGACGTAGCCGTATTACATTCTGTTTCAAAAGGATAAACACCATCAATCGGAAAATTCGCAATTCCCGCACTTTTCACGACGTCGGTCGTTTATTGTAAATATTTATTCTTTATTTCACAATCAAATCATGCAAAAATATAGTAGAATGTATAAGTATTTACTTCTTTAACGTCTGTTTAAAATAGTTGTACTGAATCTGAAAAATCTCCTCGTTTTTGAGTGTTTTTTTTTTTCAAAAGTTGTTTGGGAAAATTTTTCGGAAATTCTGCCCCGCGTATAAGTTGACCCCCTAACTTTCAACTTCATTTTTAGGACTAAATTTTTCGACTTATACGTGAGTATATACGGTATGCATTTTTGTTCTATATAAAATGTTAGTTAAGTATTATGAATAGAGTATGAAACTGGTTAATTACTTTTGACTTGATCTTATTTATGACTGAGCAAATGGGTAAATGTTGCGGTTCATGTAGAAATATATAACAGTTTGAGATGTTGTTTACAAAAAAAAAATCATAAGGGTCCCTATGGTTTGTAAAATCAGTTACTAATGCTCTAAAACTGAACTTTTCCTTGTTTTAGGCTGTACTTAAAGTTTAAATTCTTTTCTGTCTCTTCTGTAAAATTTTGTGCTTTTGAGTTGTATCACCTTTCTTACGTGAGCAATATTCAGATATTTTTTTTCGTTATTCATAAAAATTTGAAACATAAAGTGAAGCACCGTTTATATGATTTTAAAGGGACTGTATAAAGGAAACATACAAATAAAGATACAACTTGTTGGTTTACATCAATATGTATTGAACGCTTCTGGAACCCATTTAAAAACATATAAAACGTATTAACAGTGCTTCGTTAGTTGCAGTTTTAAAAAGTGGCGACTAACTTTAAAAAGTGGAGACTAATATAATTGAGTCCACTGGCCACTGGCTACTAACCAAATTTCCCAGTTTTCAGCTATACCTATATGTTATTCCGATGCATAAGCCACATTATGGTAAAAGTTTCATTAAAATCCGTTCAGTAGTTTTTGCGTGAAAGAGGAACAAACATCCAAACATCCAAACTTTCGCATTTATAATAGTATTAAGATGATAACAATAACCGATTGATTCAAAATAAATATTAAAAGTTCAATCTTGATTTCTGTTGATAATTTTAATTCATAGGTTTTTGAAATTAACTGAACGTAGTTACCCCCCCCCCCCCAAAAATAAAATAGTAACAAGTAATACTGCAAACTAATAAAATTGGTAAATTATTGATTTGCAGAGAAGACATCCTCAAATAGTATACTATTTTTATGCAGTAATAGATTTATAAAATGCTCATAATTAAACTGCATTTCACAAAACTATTTGGACTTCTAATTTTGCTTCATGGTTGGCAGTCAAGAAAAAAAAATGCTCAAGATTTTTTATGGTTTGATTGTTTGTTCAACTGAGAGAATACCTTTCATTATTTCTTCTTTGTCTTCATCGTTTTATCACTATCACCGGAAGTTGGTATTAAATCTGATACAGAGAAAGTTCCTGATGTAATAAGACGATTCATGAGACATCGACTTCTGAGAGAATTAAAAAAATGAAATGTGTCGGCTCTGGTCCTCATTTGTAGTGAGGGAAGTTTGAATTGGACCCTCTCACATACGAACGTAAAACAGTACAAAAAGAATATCTAAGCGGGTTGAAACACTATGGAACAAATTTGTCTTGGATTTTTTTTTTTTTTTTAGTTTGAATTTTGTAGATGGCAAACATTTATTCATGTATTTCATTGATTATATACAGGTAATAGTTCAAGTTAAAAAAAAAATAACCATTTAATGATAATCTCTAGACTAAAAAAAAAACATTCCGGAGTGTAACTATAAGAATTTAATTCTAGTCCACATGATAGAGTCTAGTATTAGCTTTTGGGTGTTGAAATGGACAACTTGCCATTTTTAATGAAATAAATATGCATAGTTAATTATTTCATTTTATGTAATACATCTATATAAAAAAAAATATTGAATAAAAATGCAAAACATTGTCCATAGCATATTTAAAAAGATCCGTCAAATATACATAAGATAATGATGATTTAAAGAAAATTATAATCTGGATCAATCATGAATTTTAATCAAGATGAATCTGGAAGAAAATGCTTCAATATAATGCAAAACTTTTAGTGTCAAGTAAAAAAATTTGGTCATGCAATGTGATTAACGACAGCTTAGATCTAACACTGGTTCCTGAACTAATTTCAACTTGTTTTTTGGCAGAAAATTAGAGCATGCAAAATTGTCATTTTTGTAGTAAATACAGTGGTAACAATATTTCTCGTCAAGATAAAGCATTGAAACTATGACAGACCATAATTTAATATACCAGACATTTTGTCGAAGACTAAGAAACTTCAAAGTTTTGCTAAATCAATTGTAATTTAAATTTTTACTTCAATTTAATTTGTAGAAAGTTAAAGACTAACTTTGAAAAGTCATTTACCCCAATTTTCTTTGTTAAAGAAAATAAATTCTTATTAATTTTCTCAATTCCTATTTAATATTGCACAAGTCATAATGAAACGAATTATTCATAATTTAATATAAATTCTGCTTTTTAAATTAAAAATTATTAAAATTTGAAACAATTTCAATCATGGGGGCCAGCAGAACCATACCCAAGGAGAATTTTTTGGTAAAAAAATTTGCAAAAAAAGATGTTTTTCAAAAAACTAACCAAAATTTTTTTTTTTAATTAGCAAAACATTTTTTTCTTTACTAAACAAATCACTAAAAAAAATTTTTTTGCTAAATAAATCATTAAAAAATCTTTTTAATTAAAAAATATGAAAATAATATTTTTTACAAAACGTCAGGGGTTTGTAAGTGCACCCATGATCTCAAGTTCTACAAAGACACATCAGTGAAACTTTTACTAAGTTTCAAAGCTTTTGAATTATAATTAAGATCTAGATGAGTATCTTTGAGGAGTCAATCTATAGGAAATAATTTTTCAAGTAATTTTAAACACTATTGAGCCAAAAAATTGGAATGGTGAATGTTTAACAAAAGTACATACCTATCAAAAAGAAAAATTCCAAAATTATGTAGTATGTAAATAATGATTCATTTTTAAAAACATCATGTACGTTAACGGACATAATGTGTAACAAATATTGGTCCATTAGGATTTAAAACAACAATGATAGATCTGAGAAATTTGACACAGGTAAATTTCTCACAAAAAGAAAGTTAGATAATCAGGTCTAACACATATTAATAAAAATAACCATTAATTTTAATATTAAACAGTAGATAATGAGATAACTGTTAATATTTTGTTCAACGTGTTAGCAAGGTTTTAAACAAATTAAATCTTAGCAACTTCTTGATAGGTACAGGAAAAACTAATTGAAGCAACTTACACTGACATGAGAGGTTTAAATTTATATAATTTTAAGTTAAAAAAAGTAATTTGTCATATTTCTTCCTTAAATTTATCTTTACCGCCAGCCGCTTAGCGCTCAGGCGCAGAGAAAACTCATTGCCAAAAGCCAAGTTAATTCTGAAATTTAAATTTCAAAACTCCCTGCTACAAATCAATATTACTAGTTGATGTGTTCAGAAACGCTGTCATTCATTCTTTTGAAGTCAAAGAAAATAAATTTTGATACCAGTACTGAATTTTTTTCTTAATCTGAAAAAGAAGAACTATTTTCAGCGATAGTAACTGCCAACCACAAACCAGACCGAAAATTACGTAATCGCGCATTATAAACATTGCTACTCGTACCAAAGGTAATGTGCTAAATATATGAATGTTTTTTTGCTTCATATTGTTTTCATTAAATCAGATTTTGCTCTATTTTAAAGTTTACCTATGCACTTGTGATCAGCGTTTGATTTTCTTAAAATCCTGTTGCTCCTATCTTTGAATACAGTAAGATCAAACTTTTTACAGCTCCCAGCAGTTTATATAGTTTATAAACTCTTTCACTAATCTGAATAATGACTGATTTCAAAATAAAAACTCATTTTTTTCGTAGAAAATCTTGGAAATTGCAGTTAGCACATTCATAAAGTTTTCAGAATGTAGCACATGTACAGCATGCACATGTGAAATCTCAAATGCATTTCATTATAGTCTTTTCCATTGGTTTGAAAGAGGGGAGATAGAAAGCTTGCAAAATGCTATGACTGAAGATGTGAGCTGAGAATATTCTTCAGCAATTGAAATTAGAAGGAAAATGTAGATTATTATTATATTTTAAATAAGTGAAAAGTGTTACAAATGCATGTGAAGTAATATTTATTCTTCATGACTAAAATAAGAATGTAAATCTGTTTTTAGGTTTTCTTACTTTGCAATGGCAATGAACATTGTAGACACATTTTATTATATAGGAATTTTATTGAGCAGTGTTCGAAGGATATTAATTTTAGTGGGTCAGGTCAGGTCTGAGATTTAGGAGGGGGGGGGGGTCAATTCATTGGAAACTAATGTATTAGCTTGCAAAGTCAGCATGGTAGTCTACACACTTTGCCCCTTCTTCCCTTGAAAAAATTTGAAAATGTAGGGCCTGAATAAAATTTGAAATTAATGTTACGTAATAAAAATTATGTGAAAATTCTTAAGAAAAATAGATTCAAAAGTAACTAACAAATAATATACCTTTCTTTTTTTTCAATATATTTAGTTTCTCCTGCGCTAAAAGAAAATACAGGGTGCTTCAGGTAAAAGATTTAATTTAATTTAAAGTGCACTTATAAAACTGCTTTGGGGATTATAGTAGAAAGATTCTTTTTTAAACCCGTTTTTTAATCCTACATGCATACAATGCCAAATATTTTTAAATACCATTGTTTTTCAATGAATTCTGTTGCATGATTATTTTCTAAATGATCAGTTAAAAGCTTTTTAATTTTTATTTAAAAAATGCTACAAACTTAAAAAATTCAGATTAATATTCAAATCAAACTATAAGAGAAACAAGGGAGTTTCAAGGTTTCCGTTCACATCTTATGCGTGGTTGAAAAAGAAAAACTCATTATTCATTTTAATTTTAGTGAGCAAAAAAATATTTTTAAAGTGCAAGCAAATACCTCACAACTCAGTTTAGTTTCTAGATTTGGTACTCGCTTGCAATTCACAACTCTAGCTGTAGGGTGGTTACTTGTAGCTTACTTTTTTTGTAATGTTTTTTGATTTTGTATATACTTTTGATGCTGTCTAAATCAATTTTTCTTATTGAATGTGTTAGCTGACCATGGGGGTGGCTTCATCTTCTGTGAATGCAAAATCTGCTTCTGTCAGCAATGTAGCTGCTGTTGAAGAAAGTATTCAGAATAAAAATAGTACTTCAGAGAAATCAGGATGTCCTTATAAGCATGATCAATCGCCACCGCCTGCAAGCCCAGTCAGTGAATGTCCTGTCACTGGAGCTAAAATTGGGGACGACATAAATCCATATAACATGGTGATTTCTTTCATACTTTTTGGCTTTCACATAATAACTGTTATATTTATTTTATAATAATTACTCAACTATGCAATACACCACCAACTCTTTTATTCCATTCCATTCTCTATATTTCATTTCATTTCACACTCCAGGGTCCCCCGTACCTACCACAGCTTCGTGGTTTAACCTGAATAGGGCCCTGAAGAGAGCTCTGTTCTTAATTTTGAACCAGAACCTAGGGTCGAGCAAACCCTAGGCCAGGCACCCCCAGAGGTATCGTTTCACTTGGAGGACTTTGTGACCACAACATTTTTAACGCCTCCCAGCCACTAGAGACGAGTTCGGGCTCACTTTTGAAGGCCCGAGCCCGCCCGTGCCCGAGAATTTTTAATCCGAGCCCGAGTGATATTGTCTTGTTTTGAGCCCGACCCAGCCCGAGCCCGAAGGTATAAAACGTCAATAAATATATTTTTAATTTCCACTTGGGATGCACTGCCATATGGTATATCGTAATAGCAATTGCAAATATATTATAAGTGGGTGCTATCTTTTTGAATTATTATTATTATTATTTTAATTTTTTTCCTATGTGCGAAAGCTGAGAAACGATGTATGGGAGTGGGAGATAAGGTGATAGATGTCATTTCTCTGAAACTCTTCCTGAACAAAGCCAATTCTGCCATTAAGAAAAACTGTTCTCACGCTCTTTAAGTACCCCAATATTTTATTCCGTGAACGTTGTATTTGTATAAAAACTGACTATCTTAATATGAGATCGAGCCCGAGCCCGACAGCTGCTTGAAGTTTAAGGGCCCGAGTCCGTCTCGGGCTCGGACTCGGGCTTGGGCCGAGCCCGGCTCATCTCTACCAGCCACCATTAATCAAGACGGTGGATCTTTGATCGGCTGGGATTGAACCCGGGTCCCTCCGGACACGAGTCCAATGCCTTACCGATCGGGCCACCACGGCCCATTCCATTCTCTATAGGAGTTTCTCCCTTTTTATGCACATTAGCATGGAATAGGAATTAAACGAGCTGGAGGCAAAAATTCTCTTATAGAGCAGAGAGAGCCGACAAAAACTGGTAGCCAATGTGAAATTAGAACACCAGAGAGCGACCGCACTTGGTACGGTACAACTTGAAAATTTTGAGGCAAAGCTCGGTATAAAGCAGCATGTGGTGCGGTTGTTCTAATTTCACATTAGCTACCAGCTTTTGTTGACTCTCTTTGCTCTATAGGAGGATTTTTGCCTCCAGCTCGTTTAATTCCTGTACCATGCTGATGAGTGCATAATAAGCACGAAACTGCAGTCCATGGATGGAATAAGTGAGCTGGTGTCGTATTGCATGTTTCTGCCTTAGCCCTGGCTTAGGGGCGGTTACTTACTGCTTTATTACTGAAATGCTTTAAATATTCTCTTGACAAAGTTATTGGAATATATAAATATTTTTGGCATAAATGTAAAGGATAAATACAGCATTAAAAAAGCACAAATGTTCAGGGATACTGCAGACACAAGTTTCGGCATTACAAGGAATGCCTTTTTCAATGCAAAAAAAAAGTGAGCTTATGAATGCACAGACATCTTCCTTGTAACGCCAAAATACGTGCCTGCAGTATCCCTGCACATTAGTGCTTTTTTAACGTTGTATTTATCCTTTAAAAGTTACTGGTTAAAAAATTAAAATGTTTAAAATCAAAAGAGAGAATAGTTGTTTATGAAATGTTTTGAAAAACAAAACGTATTATTGATTTTTGTATTTAATAAACTTAACTTCTCAGATTTTCGTGAATTAAAATAAATAATTGTTTGAAATGTTGAAGTGCTCATTAAAGGAAGTAAATGTGTTTTTCAAATAATTAAGCTTAATGTTTGGATATTTTGATATTGTTTTAAAAAATAGTGATTAAAATAACTAATTTGTTTTCAATGTTTAAAAAATAAAGATCTAAAAGATTAAAATACTACATAGTGAGTAATCAAAAGTTCAATTTATTCAAATAAACTTAAATTTCTATACTTACTATCTGTGAGCAGGTACCTATTTAATGTGAAAAATGCAAAACAAAAAATTTATGTTTCATGAGTTTGCCAGTATCACCACATATATTTGCTCATTGTAGATGTCTTGTATCTTTGTTTAACTCTTTCTCTCATGAATCATGTAAATTTTCCAATTACAATGTAAAAAACACTAATGAGTCGGTTTAATTGATCATATGGACACAGCTAGCTTCCAGTCAAAAATCTTTTTGATGAATTTCTTTTGCTGGTTGTGGTATCCCAATACCATCCACCAAAGAGGGGAAGAAAACATGTTTATACATTCAAAAATGGATTTGAATTTCCAATAAAATTATGTATGAATACCTCAGAGAAAATGAAGAAACATAGTTGAGTGTTTTAACACAATTTTTTTTTTTGAAATCTGACAGAAATTCCCAATATTTAGGTGAAAATATGCGTAATTTGAATTGAGCAAGAAGTTGAGCCAACAGAAAAAAGAATTTTTGTAGCACTGCCATCTCTGACTGTTATTAGAGAACAAAATAATACTTTTCTAGCAATATTTGATTGTAAAAAGAAATTCTTTTTTAAAAGAAACTTTTATTAACTGTACCCTTTTTTGTCACCACCATACCGGAGAGGTTTAATATGGCTAAGAATCATCTCAAAACTATCTAAATTAATGTGAGCTACTAGTAGGAAAATTAGTATTAGTTGCAGGTTTCTCATTGTTTGGTTTGGAAAGTGTACAATGGAGGGCTACAAGGTTAGTGAATTGATTTTCTAATTTTGACTACGATTCCAGACTTAGAATGCTTAATATGTATAGTCTTGAGCAAAAGAGAGTCAGGGGGGACATGATTCAGTTGTTTAAATTTATCAAAATGAAAGATGTAATTACATTTTTGCACGGAAAGCAAGACAAGGGATCATTGTTTAGCGCTGTTTAAATCTCCGGCTAACCTGGAAATTCGCAAAAATTACTATTTTAGAAGGGTAGTGGGAACTTGGAATAGTTTACCGGAGAAGGCGGTAAGGAGCAAGGGAGTGGATAGTTTTAAGAGAGCCATTAATCGTCATTGGGGTCTATCATTTGACTTGGACCAGCCCAGTTGAGCCCCCTGTTGCCAGTCGTTGCATTTGTATTTGTGTTTAAATTATGTTAAAAAGCTATCTTAAATACATATTTAAAAGCTTTCATAAAATCTCGTAGATGCCTCCCATGAACCAGAACCCTGCTCCGGATCAGCCCTTTCCGTTGTCCAAAGACCGAGAGAAATCCACGATACCCAAAGCCGGTGAAGAGAACGAAGTATGGGTCTACCCATCGCAGCAAATGTTTTGGAATGCCATGCTGAGGAAAGGTTGGCGGTGGAAAGAATCCGACTTATCATCCAATGATATGGCTCACATTATACGCATTCATAATGTAAACAATGAAGAGGCTTGGAACGAGGTCTTGAAATGGGAAGCTTTGCATGCGGAGTAAGTCTTTTGAATGTGCAGAACACAAAATATTGAAATTTTAATTGCTAAGATTATAAAATGACTATTTAGAAAATTCACCATTTCTTCAAAAACTTTATTTGATATTTTCATTCACTAACCTCTATAATTGTCGATTAGCAGGTTAATTTTATTCATTTCAGTTAAATGCTTATGATAGATACAAAATAAAACAAAAATTCCTAGCATAAAATAAAAGTGAAATCTGATACTTGGGAAGAAACTAAATGAAAAATACAACCTTTATTAAGTTACTTCTCACAATAAAATTAGTAGTGTGCTGTCATTCAATTTATTACTCATTTGTGCTTAGCAAAGGTTGAACCGCAATATCTATTCCTGAAAGGAACAAACATTTTTTCAAACTTTTAATTAAAAAAAGGAAGAAAAAATCCCCCTACTAATGCATATATAATATACTTATGTGTATTTATTTATTGAATTATTACATTAAATAAATAAATATATTTATTTAATACTTTATATATTTCATTAGTATTATTTTTATAGTTTTTTTTTTTTTTTCAAATGATTCATTCACATCTAAAATATAATGAGTTGTTATTTCTGTAGCTAATTTTAAAGGGGATATTTTCTTTCATCGGAATGTTCTAAAAAAGATGATTACAGAATATCATAACTGTCAATTATCACAATTCGTTTGGGAGAGTCCCAAATTTTGATACCTTCCCATGAACTTTCTTAATGGAGCAAACATCTCCTGAATTTTCATCAAAACTAAATTTTCATTAAAAAATAGATTTTTGACTAGAATTTTGAAAATATTTCCCCAATCGTGAATCCAAACCTACTCATACATAAATGTGGAAAGATAATTTTTGCTGCTGATTTTCTTCTTTTTTAAATTTGTATTTCTTAAAAAATATAGTAAAATGTTCCCAATTTTTCTCTAACTTATCTAAATCTTTACCTGCTGCAATGAGCCTTAAATACGTATAGGAGAAAACAAATTTATACCTGATTTAAAATAGTTTTTTAGGCCTAAAAGCCGTAGTGATCTTAGTTTCTGATTCTGCTGGATTTCGGAACGCCAAATTTTGGGTCCTATACAGACCTAATTTAGGAATTTCTTACTCCCTTTTACACTCAATTTGTTTTTGTTAAATTTATTAGTGCGAAGTTTCTCAAATTTTATGCATATGTCTCCTTAAATTTGAGCTTTTAATGAGCTTTAAAGTAGATATGGAGTATTTTATATCTCTAATAAAAAGTAATTTTATGTTTCAGAGAATGCTGTACCCCAAAGCTGAAGAAGTTTGGTGGGAAGGCACAAGACTATTCTCCTAGAGCAAGAATTAGGAACCTATTGGGGTAAAATCCTTTCCCTTCTGCATGCTTTTACCACTAAATCACATGTTCATTTTATAACATACACCTCAGCATTATTAAGCAACAATAAAATTAATTACTGTCATAAAATTTAAAAGGGTTAAAAGAAAAGAGAAATGTTACAACTATGAATCCATTCCTTGACTTTGTTAGCAAATGAAATCCAGTTTCCGTCTGCCCCAAAGATGCGCTGATAAATGGAAACTGATTTCCTTCCCAAGTGGTTCATGTAAACATGACATAAAAAATGAGTTTGGAGTCGTTATAGAAGAACTATTCAATGGTAATCAGTCTGCAGCACATAGGTAGTATGCAAACTGCTGAATTCTCAAAATATAATGTAAAATCATTTAAACAGAAAAATAATACAAAAATGTAAATTATATAATTTAAATTTGTGTAAAAATTTTCTTCTTAATAATGAGGGCCAGGAGCCAGGATGTTAAGGACCAAGAACTCAGTTAAAAATATCTTCAAAAATGCAAGAAAATAGTCTCTAAAAAAATCTTGCAATGAAAAATACCCTTATTTTTAACTTATTTTGCAGAAGCTTTCATATATGTATATTAGGGTGATTCAGAAATGTATGGAAAAAAATAAACTTTGTATTTTTGTGCGTCTTACTCTCTTATTTTGTGCCACTATATACACTGATTATTTGTGCAAAATTTTGGCAAAATATATTAATATTTAGAGGTCGCTCAAACGCCTTGAAATTTCGTGATATTGACAAAAACGTGATCGTAAATGATATCTTTCGAAAAAAGTAGCCTTTGTATTTTTGTGCGTCTTACCCTCTTATTTTGTGCCACTATATACACTGATTATTTGTGCAAAATTTTGGCAAAATATATTAATATTTAGAGGTCGCTCAAACGCCTTGAAATTTCGTGATATTGACAAAAACGTGATCGTAAATGATATCTATAGAAAAAAGTAGCCTTTGTATTTTTATTTGTCTTACCGTCTTATTTAGGCCCTTTTTATACACTGAATTATTCGCCCAAAATTTTAGTAAACTATATTTACATTTAGGAGTACTTCAAATTTTGTGATAGTGGCACAAATGCAAACGTAAATAATAATAATAATAAAGTTACTTTTTTGCTTTTTTTATATATATCCGAAGAAAAAAAGCGTGCAATCACAAAATGAACTATATATCTGAAAAAACCAATGAAATGCAGAAAAGTATGAAAACTAATCAAATACGGAAAAAATTTAAATACATTAAATATATAGTAATTCGCTCATTAATTCTTGCAATACTTTTGAAGGTTACTTTTTTGCAACTTTGAAACCTTTTCTGTGTTCCTGTACCACTTGAAGAAGACACTGTCGTTGTTTTTCGTCGTTAGTGATAGTCTTAACAAATGCTTCAATAAGGGCCATGCCACGTTCTGTATTGTCGTTTACAATCCTCAGTTTCTTTGGTAGTATAAAGCCTTGTTGGTAGCTATCTTAAAGATTCGAATGCTCAGGATCAAACAGCTGATATATTTTGAGTTTCTTCTTTACATGAATAAGGATACTAAAAATATTTCAAATCATTTCTTAGTGCTTGCACAAAAAGGGTTGCTGGGAACCCAGCTCTTAGATATTCTCTCCCATTAACGATAAGAATGTGAAAGAAATCACATTCATATGTTACGAATACCTTTTGTTTGTCCAGCTGCAAGTTTGAACTGGTTGGGAAATATCCATAACTTGAAGCCATAAAGAATCTTTAGCACAGATATAACACGAGGAACCACTCCTGGGACACGAAAACATACACCAAGAGAAGGTGCTCTGCTCAAGAAAATCGCACTAAGCTCTAGTATCTTCCTTGGACACTTCTTTTACATGGGTCATCAGAAGTTAACTTTGCGCAACTTCCATTACTAGTTGCACGTTGCTCTGAATGTGCTACCAACTCCTCAACCTCATCGTTCCTCACTCCAGGTTTAAAATTAGAATGTTTTATTCTGGACTATGATTGCTAAAACCGCTTAAAAAGCAGTATTGTAGATCCAATGGCAGTGGATGGTTCCACGCAATTGCGTGAACATCGCATCTGACATTGCACGCAATCAAATACCCCAATTCTACCTATTTCTTGGTTTATCGGTTAAAATACCGAGAGACCAAGAGTAGAATAGATTTCGGTTGTAATACCACAGAAAACACAATGTCTAAAATATAATGGCGGAAAGCACAATATAAAAGTTGCTTCCCTAGTTTTTTTTCCCCAAGTTCAAACATGCTCCAACTTTAGTACCGGCAATGCATGTCGTATTGAAACACATACCACGTACGAGCTCAGTAAGTTCCCATTTATCTAACTGGTTATCGTACAGCAGCATTTTCCGTAGCAATTCCAATGCCTGACTAACTTACTAGAACCCAGAAGTAAATCATCAATGCTTGTGGTCCTGATACTAATACTGGTATGAAACCCGCCGATCATCCTTCATTTTCCCAATATATTTTGCATAAGTGTTTCGTTCCAGTGAACTATCAAAGGAAGTCCTAGATTTAAACGACTTTTGTAAGTTAACGGACAATTCAGAGCGAATAGTTTGCATTTACCGTTTTATATGGACGTTGTCAAATCCTCCCCATTTTGACCCATACTTTGTACTGTAGCAGCTACTATCAAAGTGGCTTTCTGTCACTTATACTGGGCCCTGTCTAGAGTGGATGCTAGGTGTTTTAGCCAAATAAACTCATACACCTCAAACAACCGAAAAGAAAACAGAAACCACAGCCCGAGCTTGCAGCTGCATTTTCTACCCAAACTCAGGTAAGAGATAATGCAGCTTTGGAGCGGGGGGGGGGGAGGGGTGGTAATCGTTACAACTCACTTTGAGCTATTATTTTATTGACTAATTACTTAGTAGAGTAAACTAACGTTTTAAGTTATTCCATTTTATATGAAGAATAATATTATTTCGGGTAATGAAGCTATATACTCCAACTCTCGAAATTGCTAATTTTCAACAGAATTCGATCGCGTTGAGCGACCTCTAAATATTATTCAATTGAGCTAAAATTTTACATACATCACATTCATGAATAGTGTAAAAAAACTGCGGGGTAAGACCAGAGAAATTCAAAAAATTTTTTTTTTGAATCACCCTTATGTATATGTATGTATGTATGTACACTGAAGTGACAAAAGTCATGGGATAGCAATATGCAAATTTTCAGATGGCAGTGCATCGCATAGAACAGGTATAAATGCGCAGTGCTTTTACAGAGCTTTCATTTCTGTTCAAGTTATTCATGTGAAGAGGTTTTAACGTGATGATGACCGCACGACGTGAATTAACAGACTTTGAACGCGGAATGTTAGTTGGAGCTAGACGCATGGGTCATGCCATTTCGGAAATCGTTAGAGAATTCAACATTCCCAGATCCACTGTGTCAAGAGTGTGCCGAGAGTATGAAATTTCAGGCATAACATCCCACCATGGACAGCGCAGTGGTCGACCGCCTGCACTTAAAGATCGAGACCGGCGACGTCTGCAAAGAGTCGTAAATTCTAACAGACAAGCAACACTGCGTC
>JAXGGA010010371.1:0-47226 GCA_038373865.1 Uloborus plumipes | reverse complement strand
TAACCGGTTGTCCTATTCGAACTCGGCTGTTGTCGCTACTCTGAATACTACGTATTCATATAGGACTCTAGCTAATTCGAAGAAAGTACACAGATGTATGAATGTCGTATGACTGAATCATGAGTTGTGCCCAACTTTACCTGAAAAGGGAATTTATTTCCCTTAAAAAGCAGTACTAATAAGGCCTTCGGCATCAATTTACTCTGTACTCCACTTCAGTTAACTATATCAATATTTGTTAACCCTTAAAGATAGGATAAACATCACTTTTTACAGCAGAAACAACATGCCAATAAATGTAAACAAACATTTGGGAGGTCCTTGTTCAGCGCTCTCTAGCGGGCAAATCTTTACCATTGATGTTTTGAGTAATGAAGCAGCCTGTATAAAACGCTATCTAGTGAAGCCTTGGTCTGGTTCTCAGGTACAGATATTACCATCCCCCCCCCCCCCAAATCGGGAAATTTGGCGATTTTTTTTTCTTGCTAAGCAAAATACGTGCTGCCATATATGAAATCCAAAAATTTTTGCCACAAAACTTTAAAAAAAAACTCAAAAAATGGTACAAAATACAAGAAAACACCAACTTTGGCACCAGTGAAAATCTAAAAGCTGAAAAAACCTAAATTGGCGACACCAAAATAAGGAACAGAAACCCTAAAAAGTCCGTATGGAGTGCCAGATTTGGTAGTAAATTTTTGAGGGCGTATATGAAAGTTATACCAAGAGATCGATCAAATTAAAATTATTGTGGTATGATTTTATGGTGCACATCGTTTAAATAAGGTTAAGATGATGATCTCTTGTCCAAATAAGGTTGTGTTTTATAAAATAAATTACGGCTATTTTAAATACGTAATTGCAACCAAGGGCATAAAAATGCGCTTCAAGTTAATCTAAATAAGTACTTTCGGACTTTAGAAAAAAAAAACACGACTTCACACACCTTTTTTTTTTAACCTAGATGGGCTCGGTCGCCAGGTACTATTATTAGTTCATACATTTGTTTATTAATTTATTCGTTCAGTTTTTCATTAATAATGCATTTATTTGTGTATTTGCGCATTAGTTTGCTAAAATTATTACTATAACTCATCAAGTAAAATATGTGTCATTACAAAAATATTGTATTTTTCCCTTTGCCCCCCTTTTTTAGGTTTTTTTTTTTTTTTTTTTTTTTTTTTTTTTTTTTTTTTTTTTAAGGAGCAAAATAACTGCCAAAAATGAAAAATTACCTTTCAACAATAGTTGCATTACAAAACACATTATTCCTTCGTTATTTACACTCATTTTCAGAATAAATTTCCAAATTTTTCATTTTGAAACAGATGTGTTAGCTATTTTACTTTGCCTCACATTTCCCTACTTTCAAAATATGAAATTTAACCTCATTCGTTCGATAGATTGTTTCTTATCCGTTAGCCGGGCGCAAGCGAAAAATCAAAAATCGCCAATATCGCCAAGTGAAGCAATAGCAAAACAGTAAACGGAACAAAAGTGGAAAACGTCCAACTATAAACAAAGTTCGTAGTAAGAAATTTGGCGGAATAGTATATTATTAGGCGATTTTTTCCTGCGCCCGACTAACGGATGAGTACCAAAAGACATATCAATTTATTTTTAGAGCATAGCGTCTCACCTTCCCTATATAGCTATTGAACTATAAACTCTTTAAAAAAAAAACACCCATTAATTCCGTCATATTTCAATTAGGGATTTGGAAAACTTCAATTACTGTGGGCTCTTGGCAAGATTCAAATTATCGCCAAATTTGCGGTAATCGTTTAGGGATACCATGAATAGCACCCCCTCCCCCTTTCCTACTTTGAGAAAATGTATTGTTATTTTATTTTATTCCTAATGTTTATCAAAGAAAAATTGTCGCCAAGAGCTGAGATACTTTAAGTGACCATAAATTGACGCTAACATTTTTCATTTTTGTCACATAAAAAAGCAGTAAAATTTAGCCATTGTTTAAAATTCTGTTTCTTTGTGCTGTAAATCTTTCTTGTGCTGTTTTATAGAAGTCCAACTTCTCGAGACGATGACACTCCCACTTCATAGTAAATATTAATAAAACTATGACACAACAACAATGGAAATTTTGGTCGTGTTCAAGGATTTGCCTAATTTAGTTGGCGTATTATTTTACACAATAACAAAAATTTTAAAGATAATTTTTATGACGACTTCAGGACTTTTGAGGATTTTATACTAAACTTTGAATTTTGGGAAAGTAATCTCACTTATTAATGTTTTGTTTGGGTGCTTTCGATAAATTTCCGACGAGAACCGTTTCCTTTCGATAACGACACTTTGACAGCTGAGAAACATTATTACATCGTGTTTGGCACCAAAAACAGCTAAATCCCAAAGATTCGCATTTATTAAAATCTTCCTGCAACAAGTTTGGCGAGATCCATGACTTCTTGTATACTTTTTTTTATTTTCTATCATCTTCTGATTTTTCTGGGGCAGGGCAGGGGGTTAAAGGGACTTTTAGCCCCTGTTTCATATTCAATTTTGTGTTTAATTGATTTTCTGTTCAAATGCTTATTAAATGCGTTTTTAAATTTTTATTGATGTTTTTGTGTATTTCTGGCAAGTCATCATGCAAAATCATGCGTTAGCTCAGCTTGGCATCAACAAGTGTCGCCAAAAGGTAAAAATATGTTTGAGGGTGCCCTTTGGCAAAACTGACGATTTTTGTTCGGCGCCGATTCTGTTTGCATCGGAGCACCGTGCTAACAGAAAAGGCAACCGAAAAATAATGAAATTTCAATGAAACATCGGCCGAAGCATTAACACAACGGTTATAAAACACAATATAAGCAAGAATATTAAACTAAGAAAAATAAAACTAGAGGTAGAATCCTAGTTTAAGGTACGGGTTTGGCGATTTTGCTTAAAGTCGCCAAACAATCCAATCATCCAATGATAATTCTATGGTTGCCATTTTGCTTAAAGTCGCCAAACAATCCAATCATCCAATGCTAATTCTGTGGTTGCCAGATTTATTCATTTATCGCCGGACCTTAAACTAGGATTCTACCAAAACTAGATATGTAACCATTAAAATACATACGTAGCAATAAATTAAACAACATTGCCCAGCTCGGCGATCAAAACTGGGCGAATACGAAGAGCACCCTCAAATGTAGGCTAACTTGGCTTGCCAAACTATATATTCTGCTAATTCCGCCAAAATACAACATATTTCGTGGCATTACCATTGTATATTTAAATCAGCTGGTGAGACACTTCATCAGCATATTTATAATCATATTTATTCCCATTGAAATATTTATACTCACCATTAAATCTATTCTTTTAAGACGATGTGATCGAACAGTTTTTTCGTCGTTTTTAGAAACCTAAATAAACAACTTTTCGCAACTTGTTTAAGTTGTGATGTGATGAAATGTTGGGTTACGAGCTTTGTAAAAACTTTCAAGTAAAATAAGGCTTACCTTGCTTTTTGGCTCAATTCATTCTAGGACATTTTCACACCAATTAGAGACAAAAAGATCTACTTAATTTGCAATTCATGTAAAATGAAAGAGGCGTTGTAGTAGCTAGTTAATGGATGCTGAAAGATGTAACACAAGCAAATCCAGTCATTTGAAACCTGCTTTTAAGCTTAGTGAATTGTAGTAATTTTTCATCGTGTTTATGAAATTACTTTTTTTTTTTATTTATATTAATATCTCAAACTGTCTGAAGCCTACGTATTATTCCCGAAGGAGTAATGGAGTGTTTTACCACTTTGATGGCATGGTTTTTGTCAATGGGCGTGGTTTTTGCCACCTTTTTTGGTAAAATTTACATTGTGTATTCCCCCTCCCCCCCCCTGGAAAAACTCGAAAAGACGGGCCTGTTTTAGGTGCAAAAGTGGTGTTAAATTAACTATCAATTGTGAATGATCCTAACAGCCATAGTGTTAATTTCGATTACTTTGTAAATACACTGAAGTGACAAAAGTCATGGGATACCTCTTAATATCGTGTCGGCCCTCCTTTTGCCCGGCGAAGTGCAACAACTCGACGTGGCATGGACTCAACAAGTCGTTGGAAGTCTTCTGCAGGAATATTGAGCCATGCTGTCTCGATAGACGTCCATAATTGTGAAAGCGTTGATGGGGCAGGATTTTGGGCACGAACAGACCTCTCGATGGTGTCCCATAAATGCTCAATGGGATTCATGTCGGGCGATCTAGGTGGCCAAATCATTCGTTGGAATTGTCCAGAATTTTCTTCAAACCAATTGCGAACAGTTGTGGCCCGGTGACATGGCGCATTGTCATCCATAAAAATCCCATCGTTGTTTGGGTACATGAAGTCCATGAATGGCTGCAAGTGATCTCCAAGTAGCTGCACATAAGCATTTCCACTCAATGTTCGGTCCAGTCGCACTAGAGGACCAAGTCCATGCCATGAAAAAACAGCCCATACCATTACGGAGCCACCACCAGCTTGAACAGTGCCTTGCTGACAGTTTGGGTCCATGGCTTCGTGGGGTCTGCGCCACACTCGAACCCTACCATCGGCTCTTACCAGCTGAAATCGTGACTCATCGGACCAGGCCACGGTTTTCCATTCATCTAGGGACCAACCGATATGCTCACGTGCCCACGAGAGTCGCTGCAAGCGATGTCGTTCTGTCAGTAAAGGCACTCGAGTCGGTCTTCTGCTGGAATAGCCCAAGAAATCCAAATTTCTCCGCACAGTTCTAGCAGACACGTCCATTGTACGTCCCACATTGATTTCTACGGTGATTTGACGCAGTGTTGCTTGTCTGTTAGAATTTACGACTCTTTGCAGACGTCGCCGGTCTCGATCTTTAAGTGCAGGCGGTCGACCACTGCGCTGTCCATGGTGGGATGTTATGCCTGAAATTTCATACTCTCGGCACACTCTTGACACAGTGGATCTGGGAATGTTGAATTCTCTAACGATTTCCGAAATGGCATGACCCATGCGTCTAGCTCCAACTAACATTCCGCGTTCAAAGTCTGTTAATTCACGTCGTGCGGTCATCATCACGTTAAAACCTCTTCACATGAATAACTTGAACAGAAATGAAAGCTCTGTAAAAGCACTGCGCAGTTATACCTGTTCTATGCGATGCTACTGCCATCTGAAAATTTGCATATTGCTATCCCATGACTTTTGTCACTTCAGTGTATTGCTAAAAACAAATGCAGTTCGGAGCTAGTGGAAGGATAGGAGAAAATGTCCTGCAAAATGCCCACTAATAGAAGATAAGGAAATTGGAGGCAGAAGGATTATTTCATTTCATGCAGGGCTGTAACCAGATTTTCGGTTCGGGGAGGGTTTTGCTTTACACATTTCTCCTGAAAACTACATGATGAGTAAAATTTGATTTCATATTATACATTCTATTGCTCTTTTGTTACAATAGAGGCTTGAAGGGCATTAACATGACTTTCGCACTAATAACACATTTGCTCAATGTAAATATCAGTAATAGAGAAACTCAAAGCAGGAAAAATTCAAATAGAAATAGAAACAAAACCTGTTTTACTACCAATCAGACAAGGCTCTTCATATGAGCAAATATCAAAATTTTCCCACTCTTTTTTTATTTTCAATATATTTTTATTTTTATTGTTATAATTTTTTTAATGTCCTATCTTGTAGTTAAAAATAGTTAGTTTGCTTAATTTCGCGTTGTCTCTACTGCCCTGATTTTAATTAACACTTAATGATAAGTATTGCAATATTGTAGTTCAGACACGCGTGCCAACCTCCCTGCCCATGTCCTCAATGCGTTGCATGACAATATTTCTAGATAATGCTGCTATATCGGTCATACTTTTCAGTTCGTAATGCTTATCTTTACATTTATAATTTAATACAAAGCAATAATGGGTAGGGTTTCAATGTTTTTTTCTCCTTGAAATATGAGTACGAAATTTCTTATTTTTTAATACTGTTTATTATCTCGCATGCCACTCTCTATGGTCCACCAAGCCACACTGTGGCACACATGCCGCGGATAGAAACAAACATTTCAAAAGGTACATTTAAGTAACCTATTTCAAAATAAATTATAGTTAAAACAAACTAAAAAATATGCTTTGCAAATAACGTGAATTTTATCTTTTATTCACAGAATTACATACACCAACAACCGAAACACTTATGACACATACACATGTAATATGGTTTAGCCGTTAGCTTTTATAATGGTATTAAATATATCCATATATATAAAGATGACGGGCTCTGTATGTTTGTAACCGATGGCCAGAAGCCCACACAGCACCTGCAGACCCGAATGTAGGCACAAAAATTCGAACGTATCCCAGTAAAATGCGCTTCGAAGGCCGAATTCTAAATTTCGAATTAGTTATTTTTAAATTAATAAATTAGTCTCATTTTTGGTGTATCCGGCATAATTGAGAGGGGAAAACTTCCCGCCATCCCCTAACATTATACAAGGCTGGAAAGGGGTTTTTTCTTCTGAAAAAGAAAAGTTTTGGCACGTTTCTCTCTGTTAATTAAAACGGGAGATATTAATTAATCAAACTTAGTGAATTTTCGAGGCTTAACTGTATACGCAAAACTGAAACACTAGATCCATTTTCCGTACAAACTGCTCTTTCGTTCCAGAAGTTACATAGTGGTTTAAATTTGTCTTATCTATAAATATATAGATGACGAGCTCTGTATGTTTGTAACCAATGACTAGAAGCCCCCACACCACAGCACCTACTTGGCACAAAATTCGAATGTATCCCTGTAATCTGCACCTCGAGCGTCGAATTCTAAATTTCGAATTAGTTATTTTTAAACTAATTAATTAACTTCATTTTTGGTATACCCGGCAGAATAGACGGGGGGGAGGGGGTACTTTCTCTCACCCTCTAACATCATACTTCGCTGGAAAGGGGAGAGAGTTCTGAAAAGAAAAGTTTTAGCACGTTTCTCTCCGTTAATTAGAACAGGAGATATTATTTTTTCAAATTTAGTCAATTTTCAAGGCTTAACTCTATACGCAAAACTGAAATACTAGATCCATTTTCCTGACAAACTGCTCTTTCTTCAGTGGTTTAAGTTTGCGGATAGAGTCAAGCCTTGAAAATAAACTAAATTTAAGTAATTAATATCTCCTATTACTTACTAAACTTGATGTCTTTTTGATTTAGTTAGCGAATAGCGAATTGCTTTAAACTGCAACAGGACTGTTAGTGGGGTTTAAAAGGTTATGGAGCACATTTGAATTTAAGAATATAATAATTTTACTTCAGAGGGTTGGAATGAATTTAACTTTATTCAGTTGACTTCCTTATTTACATTTATTACACTGGCATCGCCGTGCGGGTACTACTAGTTACTTTTATATTTGAAAAGAACGTGAATTATATCTTCTAGTCAGAGTTACATACAAGCAAACAAACAAGCAAGCAAACCCTCATGTGAAACTAATAAATGCATATTGAAAAAAAGATGCTGATTCAAACTCAGTCCTTGTAAGACCGGAACTACGACATATAATTTCCAGATCTATACTTTCTGATATAAAGTTCGACATAATACAACATAGCAGAGGCCGACGTTGCCAATAGGAAACCTGTTCAACAAAAGCAAGAATATATTACAATATTATGCATGGCATGTTTTAATCTCTTCTTCACAAAAAATCAAGCCTGAAATGTGAAACAAATAATCTTTAAATTAGTTTAAAAAAAATAAAAAATTTGCTTTTAGATGCACCTATAATACATCAACTTGTAATGTAATTTAGCCTTTAGTATTAGTAATAGTATTAAATATATTACTCTTATATTTACATAGAACGTGAATTTTATCTTTTATTCAGAGTTACATAACCAAGCAACTGAAACACTTATAACACATCAACATGTAATAAAGTTTAGATTTTAGTACTAACAATAGTATTAAATTTATTTTTTTTATATTTGGAAAGAACGTGAATTTTATCTGTTATTCAGAGTTACATACATACCCCAACGTGAAACTAATAAAAGCGTATTAAAAATGAGAAGAAGAAAAGCAAAGGTTTATTCATTTCAAATGGTTTTCATTTTTCTTTTTTACTTTTTAACAAACTTTTTTTAATGCTATGCACATCATACAAAATAAGTAATTTCATCTATTTTTTTTTTCAAAGAAAATTGCAACTTTGCATACAAACGCCCAGCGTCATCAAAAGAAGACAGCTCCCCGGCTAAGAATTCGTTTGCTGGACTCTGGTGGGGGAGAAAAAAAAGAATGAAAAGAAAAACCTGCACATATTTTTGTCCTTCATTTATCGCCCTTTTCTTCAACCACCTGCCTTCCAATTTAAAGAAATCAAATCACTCTGATGACCGGCACTACTTAACACCGAAAAGAAAAAATAATCGTATTAAATCAATCTTTGGGGAGGCTCTGAAAACAAAAAGAATAGAAAAATGGTCCATTTTTCAAAAATTCGCAAAATTTGAAATTTTATACCTCGGCACCTATCACAGCTACAATAAAAATAAAAAAATCTTTTTAAAGATAATTTTATGTTTTTTAATTCATCAATTGACATTTTTTCTCTCAAGTAAATAGTTTGTATAAGACGAAAACTGAAAAAACACCAGGTGGCGCTGCGAGCTCCCCCTTCACTACCTGGGACTACCTGTTCATCCGGAGACCTTCCTGTTCCCGTGTGCCAATTTTTAAAACTGCATGGTTTTTTTTTTGTTTTTTAAAACCCTTTATTGACTAGACTATAAAAGGAAGAAAGCACTTTGAAATTGTCTACTTTTGAATCAGAATCGTTTAGATACGCTGCCTTTCAATGTTCAAAATGTTACACAAATCTCGTGGCAAGACCCCTCATATCTAGAAATAAGGATCAGAACGAGAAAGAAAAAATGTGGAACGCTTCATGATTTTGCGTGTCATCCTTGCGCAGGGGCCATGCTAATCTTCTCTGTATCGTTCCAATTTTAGTATATGTACTGCCGAAGCGAGTACAACATTATCGGATCGGATCAAATGTTTGCCAGGGTAGGAGAAACGGAGTTCCTTTTGCCTGGATCTATTTTGAATAGGGGCAGTAGTAAGTTAAACTATCATTAATGCTTCTCCGAACGAATTCGGAGAGCAGGGTTGGAGAGCAAATAGAGCTCAGTAAAAGCATCATGGGGAAGCCGTAGGATGTAAATAAGCCAGTGGTATGGAGAAAACCAGAAGAGTATGCACCTCTACACAAAAGGAGAATTTTTTTTTTATATAATTTTTTTTTCATTTTAAAAAGTTTTTTATATTTTTTATTTTTTTTTTTTTTTTTTTTTTTTTTTTGATTTTTTTTTTTTGTTTTTTTTTTTTCAATTTTTTTGCTTTTCAGGCCTTTTTTTTGTTTTTCAATTTTTTTTTGTCGATTTTCAAATTTTCTTTCTTTTTTAGCCTACTTTCCCGTTAAAAATAAAAGAAAGACGAAAAAAGTATTAAAAGTAGCTTAATGCATCGAAAAAATATCGCCAAGTCCAAAAAATATCGCCAAGTTAAAAAAAATATCGCCAAGTCCAAAAAATATCGCCAAGTTAAAAAAATAAAGAGGTAAAATGAATATCGAAAAATTAAAAATTTGAAAGTAGGGTATTGAGATGGGGAATTTGTGTGTCTGTCGGTCTGTCGGTCGGTCTGTCTGTCTGTCCCCCCTAATAACTTTTGAATGAACATTCCGATTTGGACAAACTTTTTTTTGTTGGAAAGATCTCGGCGAGTACAGCTCATTCCCATATTTGATTTTTTGATTCGAACAATTTTTGGTTCAACTTTGAGCCGTTCAAATAACCGGTCCCGCGATACTAACTTTTTAATGAACAGTCCGATTTGAACAAACTTTTTTTTGTTGGAAAGAACTTTTCAAGGATACTTCATTCCCGTATTTACATTTCCGATTTGAACAATTTTTCATTCAACATTGAACCGCTCAAGCAAGCTGTCACCCTAATAACTTTTGAGTAAACAGTCCGAAAAAAATGACTGACTGTGCAGACGATTTTTTGTTTATTTATTCATTTGTTTTATTGAATTTATTATTATTATTATTATTATTTTTGGCAGACGATTTTTTTTGTAACAAAAATGTTTCATTCACTAGGGCATTTTATTCTTAATTTATATTTAACAACTGGCAACGGATTAAAAGTGAAATTCGAGACATTTTATCAACGGACGAGTTTTTTTTCTTTTTTTTTCTTTTTTTTTCTTTCTTTGATAAAATGTGTTTTGATGTACTTTGTACTTTTAATTTTTTTTTGAAAACAATTGAGGAATTTTTCTACGGAAGAACTGTAACAGTTACATTCTTTAAAAGGTGCGACAAAACTTTATTTATTCATTTATTTACTTTTTATGTGTCTATTTCATCTGATGAGAGAGGTATATTTTGCTTTTAAAGGTATGTTTGACATAATTTTTAGTCTTAGATAATCAAGAGAATAATGATCAGATGCTAGAATGCCGATGTCGATGTACGGGAAAGTAGGCTCGTTTAGTTCTTGACAGAACTTCTTGTTTTTTTTTGTTAGTAAGAATCCAAATCAACGTTGGAGATGAGGATTTTCCATCAAACAAGTTCAGCCAATAGGAGACTCGAAGATTCAAAATTCAAAACGACCAATAGCGGCAGCGGAGAGAGCGCTCCCGGAATTCAAGGAGAGGTGGGAGGAGTTTGTGAGATAGAGGTGCCGAAAGTAAGTTGGGGGTCGGGGAGGGGGTTTGATTTTGTGGAGAGAGTGTCAAATCGAATGAGGGTGGAGGAGAAAGGGACTATTTATTTTTATTTATTTATTTATTTTATTTATTTATTTATTTTTTTCAACGTTGAATCTTCTTGGCACCCCTCGTCTCTATCTACCCACTTTCGGGAATCCAATTTTTTTCTATTCCGCATCTGTACATTTAAGACATTATTAACATTTTCAGAAATTCAATATTTACATTTCTCATTAAACCTTAAAAACATCTTGGGTGTCACTTTGTTAGTGCATTAAAGGGCTGCTGCTTCACATAAGATTAAAGTGTTTATGTTAAAACCTTGAAAAATTGCAGAGTTATAACATCATTTGAATTTTGTAAAGCAATAATTTTAGTCTTACTTTTGTAAAATAATTTAAATTGAAAGAAAAATTAAAAAAGTAACTTCCTTTTCGGAATTCTTTAGAAAATCAGTAAACTACGTCCATACTTCAAATGAAAAAGAATTTTAAAGGATTTTTATTTATTTATTTTTTTTCAAACTTATGATGCAATGTACTTTCGTCAATTTTACCTAGCAGCGTTTTTTTTTTCTGTCACAAACTAGCAAAAATCAGTTTATGTTTTTTTGTTCTAAAAGATTAAATTTTAAAATTTCGACTTGGAACTGTGCAACATCTGATTTTTCACACTATCAAATTTCATGATTGTAAGTGGGAGAACTTCGTCTGTACAACACACTAACACGCAGATGGATATCTCTTATAGCAGGGCTTCCCAAACTCGAGTCAGCGAACCCCTTGGGGGCCTGCCCAGCATTAGTAGTGGGTCCGCGGCAGACCTCGAAGCAAAAAAAGTTTTGAAAACGTTAAACTATACCAGCGGTTCCCAACCGGTGGTTGGTGCCTGAAGGAGGTTCGCCAAATTTATATTGTAATGGCGGACTTTTAAATATTTTCGTAAAAAATAAAGAATTATTCAATTTACATATATAGTTATTGCTCTTTTAAAATTTGAAAACAAGTCGGATTTTTCCATCTTTATCTGGCTCAAAAAAAAGTCTCTAAAAATATTTCAGTGGTTTAAATAACCTTGATAAAATATAATTTTCTTTTTCCTTCCAAAACACGACAAAAAGAAATATTCCTCTGACTAAATGTTCAAGAGGGGGCATGCAGAATCGTTGAATTAGCTGTGGCGGGGGTAGCGACAGCCTTGAAAAGGCGCCATCAAGAGGTTTCATGAAGAATATGCATTTGCAAGTAAAAAAAAAAAAAAAAAAAGAAAAAAAACGGAGAATAGTCAAGCAATACAAAATTGGCGGATCTTGAACCTTGTGGATCATATGACAGCAAAAGGCTCCAAATTGGAAATTTATTACTGGATTTTACTCGGTTCTCATTTTTTTTGTAAATATATAATGTCAGTTTTCAAAATAAGAGTCGCATCGATCTGAGACTGAGACTTTCAGACATCGAACCCAACTATCAACTCCTTTGTTCCCTCAAGCAGCCACAAGTATCCCATTAAGTTTTTTTCTTCAAAATCAAGGTATGTTTTAAGAACTAATTTATTTTTTTGAATAACTTGTTTATTATTTTTCTTGTATCTGCAGTTTCAATTTATTAATGTCTCTATTAATCGGTGTTTAAAACAATATTTTTGCATATTGCAATCAACTGCTATGAAAAGGAAAAACAAATTTAGTGTTTTTTTTTTTAATTGTATTCTTACATGTTACTTATTTTAAGATCAGGGGGTTCGCAAAATTTTTCCGATGTTACAAGGGGTTCGCAAAGAGAAAAAGGTTGGGAACCGCTGAACTATACTTAAATAGCGCTTTTCCTTATTAAAACAAGAGAGAGAAAAATAGGTAGTTGTCATTTTAGCCATACGCCCCGACATCTCGACGTACAGTGCTGCAAGATGATGCTCAGGTGGGCAAACCCCTTTTTTGCTTCGACAAAACCGTGCAATCTGTCGTCAGGTGAATATGAATGTTTCATAGTTAAAAGTTCAGACTGCGCATGCAATCTACCTTCCAGAATACGTTTCTTAGTAAGAACGTTGTGCGTCAAACTAGTTGATCGTAACCCCTGAAAGTTTCACGAGCCTCTCTCGTGGACATCCAGGTTACACATTAATATCCAATGATTAGAAATGAGCAAAACCATACTTTAAGTAGTATGAGTAAATCATTCTCATGATTCATTAAATCTCTATACCTTCAATGACTTGTACTCTTCTTTATCCATGATATTTTTGTTTATTTACAATTGAAGCTCCGAAGAATAAGTAATAATTTTATGACTTTATGTTTCACTTTAATTTTCAGTTCCTTTTTTTTTTTTTTTTTGCAGCACCCAAGAGTCTCGCCTATTGGTAGGAACGGCACTGGTATCACAAACAATAGTTTTAGTGAATAAGAGTTAACGTTAGAAAGATTTCAGAATTAAAGATCGTTGCATTGAGATAAAATAGCAGTCACACGAGCTTGGAAGGAAGTATTAGTTGAACAAAAATGTTCGAAAATATGTCAGGATCCTGTCAAATAATCAAAAATTGACCTTCTGCAGAGTATATTAATAAAATGTGCAAATAAATGCAAATTGACAACTGGCAGTTTAATTTCTTTTCGAACAGTTTTTTAGTGCTTTCTGTTTAAATACTTTGCGTAAAATAGTAAAAAATAATATCATCAACGTTATGAAACACCGCAAGTCCTAATCGTAGCTGGTGCGTGTCCCGAGGCTGCGAAGAACCCTCTTTTTAATGCGAAAAGATTTCAGCAATCGACGAAACGACAAGAGCCTAAAACGGATGACCCGTAATCCGAGGGTGATTGTTGGCACACGTATAGGTTTTAATCAATTCGATTAGCAAATTAAACCGTTGCAGAATACTGGAAATGCTAGTCGTGTTTCTTTAATTGCATTAAGAAATGTTTGTTTGTTTTTTATTTTCACTCAAGTCCACCTACTAAATACGCAACCAGTTTATTCTGAGAGGGCAAGTGATATATAGGGTTGAGTATGATTCCTCCGATTCATACTTACCTGGCACTGGGGATGCCTTGATCAACGAGGAGGCTCCCCCGAGCAGAGGCCCTTCATTGCACTTCGGAGGGTTGACGCTCGCCACATCCGCAAATTGCGGTTGCTTGGGGTGCGTAATTTTTGGTAGCTGGGACTGCGTTCGCGCTGTCCCTCATATTGTAAGGTTAATTACGAAACACTGAGCGCAGTTCGTGCGGAGACGACTTAACTAAAATTAATTCCAGCTAAATCTGAGAGACACTTTCGGCTCGCGGACTGGGGTTTTAAGCGTGTGCGACAAGCCAAGTTGTTGAATGGGAAAATACCGCTTCTTTTGCCATCCTAAAACGAGCAGATTAAGGACTGGCAAAATGTTACGCAAAACACTTCGCAGACTAATACGTTAAGAGAGCGCGCTGGGCCACAAAACTGACTAGGTTCAGTCTCCTCTTCCCAAGGAACCCCGCGACCAGTGCAAAAATGAAAATAGATTGCAATCGAAAAGGCATCTCGCGACATACTTTTGGCGCAAAAATTATTTATCCTCACCACCAGTTACAGAGGTATAAAGTCTTGAGGGGTTTTTTTATTTTTAATTTTTGAAGACCCGACCGGCCAAGAAATTGATTTCACCGTCCTTGCCGCAGGACATCTATCTGCAAGCCATGTAAAAGATTACATGGCCATTGTATTGCCATTATTTACTTTATCTCGTTCAGTTTGGCGGCTTTCCTTTAAACATTTTGTAAGACCTTATGTGACGATAACTCATGCGGCATGTTTTCCAATGCTCTTCGGAGGGATAAATATTTTTCAACAATATTTCAACAGTGAGTAACCGCCTTTAAGCAAGGGCTATTCCATGCTGATGAGCGCACAATAAACGCGAAACTGCAGTCCATGGATCGAAATGGCCGAGTTGGCGGTTCAACACAAAGCTAGTTCGGAGCTATTTGGATGTGTGATCTGTTAGCATGTCTTTAAGAATGTCCCTCCTTTCGGAGGGTCCCAAAAATTTGTTAAAGCTCATTTAAGTTGTTCCCCTCCACGGTAATCTTTAGTAAAAGGCGAAAGATTAGCACGAGGTTTGAAGGGAAACCAGAGCATAATCGACGGAAGAAAGATTTTATGAATATAAGCATTTCCGTTTCAAAGTAAACTGGTGACTAAATGAAATCCGCAAAAAATTACGCTGCGTTGTTTTTACTACACTTTTAAAGAAATAATTTTTCTTTCAGATATATTCCTTTATTTTTCAAAAGGTGCCTTCACTCGTCAATTTAAGTGATGCTCACTATTTCTGTTGTCCTTCTTATTTTAAGTGACGTTCTCGAATATTCGCTTTGCATCAAATAGCCAATGCTGCTTCTCTCGAATTAAACATTTTCCTCCACAAGGCTCGAACAGTGCTGTTTCTGTTATTTCTACCCATGTTCATTGCGCTCCCGCTTTTGACGTTTGAAGCAGGAACACGATTTTAACTAATATTCTTATCTTTTCTTTCAGCAAACTGAAGAATGCATATGGGGAGGGGGGAAAAGAAGAAACAGCAATGCGGCTGGAGCCATTGCATTTCACATCCTGTAATGAGGAAATAGCGACACAAAACTGCACCGCTTACAGTTGCATGTATTGAGGGATTTCTTTAACATCGGGTGGGAATCCTGATCAAGAAACACAAAATATTTGCGATTCATGCATGTCAGGACCTTCGCCCCGCGAGGCTAAATAAATCACTCTATTTACCTGTGTGTGACCACTTTTTCATTCAAACTTGGTATAAAACTTGAAGGATTCTTCAACTCTTTTGCTCGGGAACTAAAATACATACCAAATTTCACGTTTCTCAGGTTGACCGTTCTCCCGAGACGGGCACGCGTCATTCCTAGTGAATTTACTATCTATAATAATAAAAGCAAGTGTAATGTGTCTGTCTGTCTGTCCATTTGTCTGACCGAGCTCTCCAGCCAAATCTATCGCACGCAGGGACCTGGAATTTTTTACACGGAAGCACAAAGGGGCTGGCCACCAGACCTCGAAGCCCGATTTTTGAATTAGAAAATTTTTAAAAAATCTATATATATAAAGATGACGGTGTTTGTTCGTTTGTAATCGCTGGCCAGAAGTCCCCACAGTACCTACAGACCTGAAACTTGGCTCAAAAATTCGAACGTACCCCGCCCTCGTGCACCTCGAAGGCCAAATTTTTAATTTCGAATTAGTTATTTTTAAATTAATTAATTAGTCTCATTTTTGGTGTATCCGCCATAATTGAGGGGAGAAAACCTTCCCACACCCCAAAACATTATATATCGTTGGAAAGGGCGTTTTTTTCTGAAAAAGAAAAGTTTTAGCAAGTTTCTGTCCGTTAATTAGGACAGGAGATATTAATTAATCAAATTTAATCAATTTTCAAGGCCTAACTCTGTACGCAGAACTGAAACACTAGAGCCATTTTCCTGATCAGCTGCTCTTTTGTCCCTGAAGTTACTTCGTGATTTAAATTTGCGTATAGATTTAAGCATTGAAAATTTATTCAATTTGATTAATTAATATCTCCCGTTACTTACTTAACTTTCTGTCTCTTGTATTTATTTGGCGAATTGATTTAAACTTTAACATGACTTTAAGTGGAATTTAAAAGGTTGTGGAGCGCATTTGAACTAAAGAATATAATAATTTGTCTTCAGAGCGGTTAAAGTGAATTTAAATTTATTAAGTTGACTTCCTCAAAATTCGGTGTTACCGAAAATGTCACAATGGAACTATTATTGTTAAAAATTTAGGGATGGCTATTCAGTTCCTCTTCGCATTTGGCGTCGTAAAGTTTGGCGACAATCAGGATATTTGCCAAACCTCCCAGCCAGTGAAACACTACTTTCTCCAAATCAAAGAAAAAGAAAACTGTCTGGGTAGGAACAGTAGTTGTTTGCAGTCTAAAGAGTATTTTATTGCATGTTTAAAACATGTATTTAATGCCGCCATCACTAAATTTTTAATAATAATAGTTCCATTCTGACATTTTCTGTAACACCGCTGTTCAGTTACTTTTCATATTTGGCGTCGTAAATTTTGGCAACAATCGGGAAATTTTCCAAACTTCCCGGCCAGTGAAATCTTGATTATTTGAGGGTCACTGTTAGGTTGTAATCACTTCAAAGCGATGGTACGAAAGACATTATATTTCTTTCCTTTTAATGTTCACATTAAAATCATGGAAGAATGGTTGTGGCTGATCTACCTGATACAATCGGTTCCCTACGTTAATAAATTTCGATTTGGCGGTGAATTATATTAAATCGGTGAATTATATTAAATTTCAAGGGCAATATTGCTGTTTTCGTTGAGAGTTTTCGAAAATCTTGGCTCTACAGTTGTGTCAAAAGTTCCATTGGAACGTAAAAATTTCGCTAAAAATAAATAAGTTCGTCACACACACACGAAAAGAAGAAAAAAGTCTTTAAAACTAAAATAATCCTCGCATTGAGCACTACAAACTGACAAATGGCATTTAAAAACTGATGTAAAAAAGGAATGATTTATAGTTTATTTATATAAATATCATTTTATTTTATAATTAATAAATTTATTATATGAAATAATTTATAAAATGTTAAAAAATATATTGAAAATTGTAATGAAGTAGAAGAAAGAATATTAATAATTGTTTATATATATATATATTATATATATAAAATAGAGGAGTTAGGATGGGAAGAATATAAATAATAATAGAGTATATATATATAATTTATATTTTATATTAAATATAATATATTTTATTATATTAAATTTTAATAATATAATATATTATTAAATTATGATAGAATATTAATTTATAATATAATATTTTAATATATATATATTATTATATTAATAGCTATATAATGATTTAATTGAAATTGATAATATATTTTATAAATTATTATGATATTAATATATATATATATTATATATATATAAATATATAATATAATATAATTAATATAATATATATATTATAATTATTCTAATAATATTATTAGATATATCTAATATGTAATATTATTATATAATTATCTATAATATAAATTTTTATATATATATATATATATATTTTTTAATAAAACATAAATATATAATAAACTCCTACTATAAACAACCATATCTAAATCACTACGCATCACACACATTTAACCAGCTATCTACAACACATCACGACACACACACCCAACCCACACACACTCACACAATAACACAACACACAACCAATCACCAATATCAACAAACAACACACAACTCACAAGAACACAACAACACAACACAAACACACCACACACAACACCAACTTCAACACACCAAAACAAAACAACACACACACCAACAACAAACCACACAAACTACATACCAACACACACACCACAAACAACACCACCACAACGGCAACGACATCACCAACCAAACATCGAACCACACACCACACAACACACAAAACACACACACCAACACAAACACACCACACACCACAAACCCACAAACAACACTCACAAACACAACACAACACAAACACACAACCACACACACCACAACACACACCACCCAACAACAAACAACACACAAACCACCCACAACCACACACACCACAAACACACAAACACACAACAAACACACACACAAACCACACACCGAACACAAACAACAAACACACAAACCCACACACAACACACAACACCACAAACACAAACACACAAACACACAACAACACCCACACAACACACACCACACAACCAAATCACCACACCAACACACACACCAACAACACACCACACACCACACAACACACACAACAACAACACCACAACAAACAAACACATCACACACACACACCACAATCACACACACCACACACAACAAACAACACACCACACACACACCACACAACACACACCAAACACACACACAACACCACACACCAACAACAAACCACACCACACACAACACACCCACAACACACAACACACAACACACACAACACACACCACACAACACACCAACACACCACACACACACAAACAAACAACCACACAAACCACACGCAAAACACCACACCAACACACACCAACCACACACAACACACAACACACACACACCAACACAACAACACACAACACAACAAACAAGCACCACACCACAACAACAACATACACAACCATCACAAACACACCAACACCACACACACCAACCAACAACACCACACACAAACCAACATCCAATACACAACACACAGCCACACAGACACACACAACAAACACACACACACACAACACACACACACAAACACACCACACACAACCACACACCACAACAACAACACACACACAACAACCACAACACAACACACACACACACACACAACACACACCAACACAACAACCACACACACACACAAACACAACACACAACACACACAACAACACACAAACACCACACCACCAACCACACAACACACACCACAACACACCAACAAACACACACAAACACACACAACCACACCAACACACAACACACAACAACACACACACAAACACACAACACAACACCCACACACACACACCACACACCAACAAACACACACACCACAAACACAACACACAACACACACAACAACACCACACACACAAACACAACAAACACACACACACCACAACACACACACAACATCCAACACACACACCAACAACACAACCAAACAACACACACACACAACACACCACACCACACAAACCACCACACCACACCCACACACACCACACACAACACACACAACACACAACACCAACACAACCACCACACACAACACCACAACACAACCCACACACACACAAACACACACCACACAACACACCACAAACACACACACAACACACACAACAACACACACAACACACCACACACACAACACACACACAACCACAACACAACACACAACACCACAAACACACCACAACAACACACAACCACACACACAACACAACACCACAACACACAACACACACACAACACAACACAACACCACCACACACAACAACACACACAAACACACAACAACACCACAACACCACACACAACACACACAACAACACACCACAACACAACACACAACAACACCACACACACACACAACCACACACAACACAACACACACAACCACACACAACACACAACACCACAACAACACACACCACACAACACCACACACAACAACACAACACACACACCACAACCACACAACCACACCACACAACATCACACACCACACACACACACCACACACACAACACACACACAACAAACCACACACACAACACAACACACAACAACACACCACACAACACACCACACCAACACACACACAACCACAACACACCCAACACACACAACACACAACAAACAACACACACACAACACAAACACACACACAACACACACCACACAACAACACACACAACACACACACCAACAACAACACAACACCAACAAACACCACCAACACACACCACACACACACAACACAACACACACAACACACACACAACACACAACACACCAAACACACCAACCACACACAACACACACACACAACCACACACACAACACAAACACAACCACACACACAACAACACACACAACACACCACACAACAACACAACACACACCACACAACACACCACACAAACACCACACACAACACACACAACACAACACCAAACACACACACAACACACCACACACAAACACACACACACACAACAACACACAACAAACACACACCACAACACCACAACACACCACAACACACCACACACAACACAACACACAACACAACACACAACACACACACACAACCAACACACACAACAAACACCACACACACCACAACCACACACACACAACACACACACACAAACACACACAACCACACACACACACAAACACACACCAACAACACAACACACACACAACACACAACCACAAACACACACCACACAACACACCACACACAACACACACAACACACAACAACACACAACCAACCACACACACACACAAAACAACCACACACACACAACACAACACAAACACACACACCACCAACACACACACAACACACACAAACACACACAACACACAACACACACAACCACACAACACACCACACACAACACACACCAAACACACAACACACACAACAAACACCCACACAACACACCAACACAACAACCACACACACACCAACAACACACAACACACACACACCACAACACACAAACACACCAACACACACACAACCACACACAACACACCACAACACACAACAAACCACACAACACAACAACACACACACAACACCACAAACACACACAAACACAACACACACAACCACACACAACACACACACAACCACAACACAAACACAACAACACACACACACCAACACAAACACCACAACACACACCACAACACACACAACACACACAACAACACCACACACAAACACAACACAACACACACACCACACACAACACAACACACACACACCACACACCAACAACACACAACACACACAACACACAACCAACACAACACCACACCACAACACACACAACACACCACACAACAACACAACACACCACAAACACAACCACAACAACACACAACACACACAACACACACACCACACACACAACACACACACCACAAACACAACCACAACACACCACACACAACACCACAACACCACACACACACCACAACAACACACAACCACACAACACCACCAAAACACACACACCAACACACAACACAACAACCACACACACACACCACCACACACACACACAACACACAACACACACAACACACCACAACACACACCAACACACACACACACAACACAAAACACAACACACCACACACAACACACAACACACACCAACAACACACACAACACACCAACCACACACACACACAACACACACACCAACACAACACACAAACAACACACACACCAACACACACAACCACACACACCACACAACACAACCACACAACACACACACAACACAACACAACACCACACAACACACAACACACACACACAACACACACACAAACCAACACACACAAACACACACACACAACCAACACACAACAACACACACACACACCCACAACACCAACACAACCACACCACACATAACCACACACACACAACAATCACACCACACAACACACACCACAACACAACACACACACAACACACCAACACACAACACACACACCAACAACACACACAACACACAACCACACAAACAACCCACCACACACCACACACACACAACACACACACACACAACACACACAACCAACACAACAACACACACACCAAACACACAACACCACACACACAACAACCCACAACACACACAACACACACAACAACACACAACACACAACACACACAACACACACCAACAACACACAACACACAACACACACCACACACAACCACACAACACACACAACAACACCACACAAACACACACCAAACACACCAACACACACACAACACACCACAACACCACACACACAACACCACACCACACAACACACACACACAACACACACAACACACACACACCACACACAACACACACAACACCACACACACACACCACACAACAACACCAACACACACACCAACACACAAACACACACACACACACAACACACAACCAACACACACAACAACACACCACACACACAAACACACACACAAACACCACACAACACCACAACACAACAACACAACACACACCACACACAACACCACACCACACACACAACAACACACACACAACCACACACACAACACACAACACACACCACACCACACAACACAACACACCACAACACACAACACACAACACACACACAACACACACAACACCACACACAACACACACACACCAACACACACAACAACACCACAACAACACAACACACCACACAAACACACACACACAACACACACCACACAACACCAACACACAACACAACAAACACACACCACACAACCAACAACACACCACACACCACACAACACACAACCACACACCACACACACAACAACACACAACACACACACACCACAACAAACCACACACACACAACACACCACAACAACACACAACACACACAACACACCACACACAACACACACAACACACACAACCACAACACCACACAACACACACACACAACACACAACACACACACACACAACACACCACAGAACACACACACCACACACACAACCACACACACACACAACACCACAACACACCACACAACACACAACACACAAACCCACACCAAACACACAACACAACAACACACACCACACCACACACAACACACACACCACCACAAACAACACACACACAACACAACACACACACACACAAACACACACACAACACACAACACAACAACACACACCACACACACACAACACACAACACAACACCACACAACCACACACACAACACACACAACAACACACACACAACACACACACACAACACACAACCACACACACACAACACACACAACACACACCACACACAACCACCACACACACAACACACACAACACAACCAACACACACAACACACACCACACAAACACACACAACCCAAACACACACACACACACAACACACACAACAACACACAACACACCACACAAACAACACACAAACACCACACACACACAACACAACCAACACACACACACACAACACACACAACACCACACACAACCACACACACACACACACAACACACACACAACACACACAACACACACCAACACACACACACACACACACAACACAACAACACCACCACAAACACACAACACAACACAACACAACACACCACACACAACACACAACAACCACACACACAACACACACAACACAACACACACACACACAACACCACACACACCAAACACAAACACACACACCACACAACACACACAACACACACACAACCACAACACACAAAACACACCACAACACACACACAACACAACACCACACAACACACAACAACACACCACACAAACACACACACAACCACAACACACACCAACACACACAACCACACACACAACAACCACACAACACACACACACACCACACAACACACACCACACACACACACACCAAACAACACACAACACAACACACACAACACACACAACACACACACACACCAACACACACCACAACAACACACAACAACACACACAACAACACACAACACACACAACACACACAACACCACAACACAACCACACACAACAACACACCACAAAACAACACACAACACACAACACACACACACAACCAACACACAACACAACAACCACAACAACACACACACCAACACACAACACCACACACCAACCACAACACACACACACACAACACACACAACCCCACACACACACACACAACACCACACAACACACAACACACCAACACACAACACACAACACACACAAACCACACACACAACAACACCACACACAACACACACACAACCACACACAACAACACCACAACCACACACAACACACACCACAACACCAACCACACAACACACAACACACAACACACCACACACAACACAACACACCACACAACACACACACACAACAACACACACAACACACACAACACACAAACCACACACAACACACAAACACACACAACACACACACACAACACACACAACCACACCAACACCAACACACAACACACCACACACAACAACACACACCACAACACACACACACACCAACACACACAACAAACAACACACAAACACAACCACACCAACACAAACACACACAACACACACACAACACACCACAACACAACACACAACAACACACCACACACAACAACCACACACACCAACACACAACACAACCCACAACACCAACACACACAAACACACACAACAACCACACACACACACAACCACAACACACAACACAACACACAACACACAACAACACACACAAACACACACAACAACCACACACACCACAACACACACACACAACCAACAACACACACAACACACACCAACACAAACACACCCAAACACACCACAACACACAACACACAACACAACACACCACACAACACCACAACACACAACACACCACACAACACAACACAAACACACAACAACACACCCACACACAACCACACAACCACACACACAACACAACAACCAACACCACACACACAACACACACACAACACACACAACAACACCAACAACAACACACACCACAACAACACAACACCACCACACACCACACACACAACCACACACAACACCACAACACAACACCAACACACCAACAACACAACACACACACACCACACACACACACCACAACACACACCAACACACACACCAACACACACACACACCAACACACACACACACACAACAACACACACACAAACACACACACACACAACACCACACACAACCAACACACAACAACCACACACACAACACAACACACACACCAACACCACAAACACACACACCACACAACAACCACACACAACACACACACACCAACACACAACACCACAACCACACACAACACCAAACACCAACACACAACACACAAACCACACAAACAACACACAACACACCACAAAACACACACCACAACACACAACACACAAACACACACACACAACACCACACACAACAACACACACACACACAACCAACACACAACACCACACACACAAACCCACCAACCACCACACACAACAACACACACAACCAACAACAACACACAACACACACCACAAACAACACAACAACACCACAAACAACACACAACACAAACACACACCACCACACACCACACACAACAACACCACAACAACAACAACACAACACACACACACACACCACAACAACAAACACCACACAACCACCCACACACACACAACACACACAAACACACAACAACACAACACCACACAACAACACCACACACACACACACACACAAACCACCACACACCACAACACACACACACAACCAACACACACACACAACCAACACAAACACCACAACACACACACAACACACAAACACAACACCACACACCACACACACAACACACACACAACAACCACACAACACACAACAACACACACCACAACACACAACACACAACCACACAAACACACCACAACACACAACCACACACACACCACACAAACACAACCACACACACACACAACACACACAAACAACACACAACCAACACACAACACACAACACCCACACACAAACACACAACAACAACACACAACACCACACCACACACACCACAACACAACACACAACACAACCCAACAACACACACACACACAACACCACAACAACACAACCACACACACAACACCAACACCAACACACAACACACAACACAACAACACCAACAACACACACCCACACACACACACAACACAACCACACACCACAAACAACACCACAACACCACACACACAACAACAAACACAACACAACACACACAACACACACACCAACACAACACACACACACAACACAACCACAACACACACAACAACACAACACACACACACCAACACACCACACACCAAACACACAACAACACACAACAAACACAACACAACAACACACACAACACACACACACACCACACACAACACACACACCAAACACAAACAACACACCAACACACACACCACAACACACACAACACACAAACACACAACACAACACAAAACAACACACACACACCACACAACACCACACAACACACACACAAACACAACACAACACACACACACCACACACACACACAACAAACACACACACAACACACCACACCACAACACACACACAACACACACACACAACACAAACACACCACACACACAACACACACACAACACACAAACACCACAACAACCACAACACACCACAACACAACACCACACACCACCACACACAACACACAACACACACACCACAACACAACACAACACACACACACCACACACACAACACCACAACAACACAAACAACACACAACACAACCACACACACAACCACACCACAACCACACACCAACACACACAACACAACAACACACCAACACACAACACACACAACACACACCACACCACACACAAACCACACCACACACCAACACAACACACACAACACCACCACACACAACCACACACAACCAACACACACACACACACCACACAACCACACACACAAACACACACCACACCACAAACACACACACACACAACACACACACACAACACAACACACACCACACACACAACACACAACCAACACACACAACACACAACAAACACACACACACCACACAACACACCAACACACACAAACACAACAACACACACACACACAAACACACCACACAAACACACACAACACACACACCACAACACCACACACCACACAACACAACACCACACAACACACAACACAACACACCACACACCACAACACAACACACCACACACACAAACACACCAACACAACACACACACACACCACACAACACCAACACACAACACACACACAAACACACACAACACACACACACCACCAAACACACACCAACACACAACACAACACAACACACACAACAAACACACACACACAACACACCAACAACACAACACCACACACACACAACAACACAACACACAACACACAACACACACACACACACACACACCACACAACACACCACACACAACACACACACACACAACACACAAACCAACAACACAACACACACCACACCACAACAACAACCACACACACCACAACCACACACACAACCACACACACCACACACAACACCACACACAAACACATCACCACACCACAACACACACAACACAACACACAACACAACACACACCAACACAACACACCACACACAACACACACAACACAACAACACACACAAACCACACACAACCACAACACACACACACAACACCACACACAACAACACACACACAACACACACAACACACAACACAACACACACACACACACAACACACAACACACAACACAACACACACAACCACACAACACACAACACACACACAACACAAACACCACACACACACACACACAACACCACACACACAACAAACACACACACCACACACCACACAACACACAACACCACAACACACACACAACAACACAACACACAACCAACACACACACAACAACACAACACAACACACACCACAACACAACACACACAACCACACCACACACACACACAACCACACACCACACACAACCACACACACACCAACAAACACACACAACACAACCACACCACAACACACACAACACACACCACACACACCACACACACAAACACAACACACACAAACACACACAACACCAACACACACAAACCACCACAACCAAACACAACCACACACCAACACACCACACACAACACAACACCAACACAACACAAACAACACACACAACCACAACAACACAAACACCACACACACACAACACAACACAACACACAACACACAAACACCCACACAACACACCAACCACAACACACACACACACCACACACACACAACAACAACACCACACCAACACACACAACACCCACACACACAACAACACCAACACACACAACACAACACACACAACCACACCAACACACACCACACACCAACCACACACACACACACCACACACAACAACACACACCACACACACAACCACACACAACACAACACCAACACACAACAACACACACAACCACACACACAACACACACAACACAACAACACACACAACACACAACCACACAACCACACACACACACCACCACACACCAACACACAAACCACCAACACACACACACAACACACACACACCACACACAACACAACACACAAACCACACACACAACACAACACACACCCAACACAACACACAACACCAACACAACCACACACAACACAACAACAACACACAACACACAACAACACACAACACACACACACACAACACACCACAACCACAACCACACACAACACAACACCACACAACACACACACACACACAACCACACACACAACAAACACACCACACAACACACACAACACACACCAACAACACACACAAACACAACACCACACAACACACAACACACACACACAACACACAAACACACACACACACACCAACACACACACACACAACACACAACACACCACAACACACACCAACAACACACACCACAACACACACACACAACACACACCACAAACCACAACACACAACACCACACAAACAACACCACACACACAACACACACAACACAACAAACACACCAACACACACACACAACACCAACACAAACACACACACACCAACACAACACCACACAACACACAACACACAACCACACACAACACCAACACAACACACCAACAACACACAACACCCACAACACACAACACCACACACAACACAACACAACACAACCACACAACACAACCACACAACACAACCACACACACCAACACACACAACACCACAACAAACACACAACAACACACACAACACACCACAACACACACACAACACCACACACAACACCAACAACCACACACAACACACACAACACAACACAACACACACAACACCACAACACCAACACACCACACACCACAACAAACACAACACAACAACACACAACACACACACAACACACCAACAACACAACAAACACACACACACACAACCACACACACAACACCAACAACCACACACACCACAACACACAACACACACCAACACACACCACAACACAACCACACAACCACACAAACACACACACCAACACACCACACAACACACCAACACACACAACACACAACAACACACACACACACCACACAACACACAACACACAACCACACACACACAAACACACAACACACACACACACAACCACACAACAACACACACACAACACACACCACAAACACCACAACACACACCACACACAACACAACACCAACACACAACAACACCAACACCACACACAACACCACCAAACAACAACACCACACACAACACAACCACAACACACAACACCACACAACACAACACAACAACACACAACACCACACAACAACACAACACACAACACACACACCACAACACACAACACACACAACACCACCACAACACACACAACACAACACACACACAACACAAACACACAACAACCCACAACACACACACAACACACCAACACAACACACAACACAACACACACACACACCACAACCACAACACACACACACACCACACACCACACACACACAACAACACACAAACACACACCACACAACCACACACACAACAAACACAAACACACACACCACAACAACACCACACAACCAACACACCACAACACAACACACACAACACACACCACAACACCACAACACACAACACAACAAACACACACAACACAACCACACACACACACACAAACACACACACAACACCAACACCACACACAACAACCACACAACACACACAACCACAACACACCACACAAACAACCACACACACACAACACACAACACACACACACACAACAACCACAACACACACCACAACACAACACACAACACACCAACACACACACACAACACAACAACCACAACACAAACACACAACCACACAACCACACCCACAAACACACACAACACCACAACACACCACACACACCAACACAACACACACACAACACACACAACAACACAACCACAACAAACCACACACACACAACCACACCACACACAACACAACACCACAACACAACAACACAACAACACCACACACCACAACACACACAACACACAACACACACAAACACACCACACCAACACACACAACACACACAACCACACACACCACCAAACACACAACAACACCACACACACACAAACACACACCACACCACACAACACCAACACACACAACCAACACACACAACACACACCACCAACACAACACACCAACAACACACAACCAACACACACACAACAACACACCAACAACACACAACACACACACACACAACCACCACACAACACAAACCACCACACAACACCACACACACAACACAACACACCACACACACACACAACCACAACAACACACAACACAACACACAACACAACACACAACACACAACACAACACACAACACACAACAACACAAACACACACCAACACACACACACAACACCACACACACAAACACACACACAACACCACACACACAACACAAACACCACAACACACACAAACAACACACACAACACAACACACACCACACAACACAACACACCACAACACCAACACACAACACACACACCAAACAACACACACACAACAACACAACAACACACACACACACAACACAACACACAACCACAACCAACACACACACAACATCAACACACACACACAACACACACAAACACACACACACCACACACACAACACACACACCAAACACAACACAAACACACACAACACCACACACACACAACACACCACACACAACACCAAACACAACAACACACACACACACAACACACACACACACACACACAACAAACACAACACACAACAACACACACCAAACAACACACACCACACACACCACACACAACACAACACAACACACACACAACACAACCACAACACAACACACACCAACACACAACACACACAACACACACAACACAAACACACCACAACACACAACACAACACCACACACAACACACCACACACAAACACAAACACACACCACACACACACCAACACAACACACCACACCACAACACACAACAACACACACAACAACACACACAACACAACCACACAACACACACACAACACACACACAACAACACCACACACAACACAACACAACACACACAACACACACAACACCAACACACAACACACACACCACACAACACCACACAAACACAACCACACAAACCAACACACACACACCAACAACACACACACCAACAAACACACACACACACAAACAACACACACACAACAACACCACACAACACACAACAAACACACACAACACCCACAACACACACAACACACCAACACAACACACACAACCACACAACACAACCACACACAACACCACACAACACACACACACACACAACACCACACACACAACAACACAACACACAACACCAACACACACACACCCAACACAAACACACAACAACAACCACACAACCACACACACAACCACACAACAACACAACACACACACCAACACACACAACCACACACACCACAACACACACAAACACAACACAACACACATCACAACACAACAACCACACACACCACCACAACAAACACACCAACACACACAACACAACACAACACAACACCAACACACACACACAACACAACACACAACACACACACAAACACACACACACAACACACACACCACAACACACACACACAACCAACACACAACCACACACACACCACAAACACACACACAACACAACCACACAACACACAACACCACACAACACACCACACACAACACACACACAACAACACACAACACACACACAACACACCAACCACACACAACACCACCACACACAACCAACACAACACACACACCACAACACACCACACACACAACAACACACACAACCACACAACACAACACACAACACAACACAACAACACACCACACACACAACACAACACCACCAACACACACAACACACCACAACACACAACACACACACACAAACACACACCAAACACACACACACAACACACACACAACACACAACACACACAACACCACACACACAACACCACACAACACACAACACACAAACACACACACCACAACAACACACACACACACACAAACACAACACACACCAACACACAACACAACACACACCACACACAACACACACAACACAACACACAACACACCACACAACAACACACACAACACACACACCACACACACACACAACACACACAACACACAAACAACCAACACACACAACACACACAACACACACACACCCACACACAACACACACAACACACACCACCAACACAACAACACACAACACACACCAACACACATCACACACACCAACACACAAACAACACAACACACACACACACCAAACACACAACACCAACACCACACAACACCACACACACACACACACAACCAACAACACACACCAACACACCACACACACAACACACACCAACAACACACACACAACCAACACCACACACACACCAACACAACACACACACACCACACACACACAAACCAAACACACACCACACAAACACACACAACACCACAACACACAACACACCACCACACAAACAACACACACCAACACAACACAACACAACACACCAACACCACACACAACAACACACAACACACAACCACACACAACAACCACACAACACACACCACAACACACACCACACCAACACACCAACACACCACACAACACACACCACAACACAACACACACACAACAACACACACAACACACAACACACACACCACACCACACAACCACCACACACACACACACAACACACACAACACAAACACACCACACACACCACACACACAACAACACACACACACAACACACAACACCACACCACACACACACACAACACACACAACACCACAACACCACACACCACACACAACCACACACACACAACACAACCAACACACCACACACACACAACACACACACACACAAACACAACACCACACCACAACACCAACACAAACACACAACACACACACCAACAACACACACAACACACAACACACACACACACACACAACACACACAACAACACCCACACCAACACACAACACACACAAACACACACCACACACACCACACACACAACCAACACACACACAACACACAACACACACACCACAACACAACAACACAACACACAACACACAACACCAACAACCACACCAACACACACACAACACAAACACACCACACACACCACACACACAAACACAACACACACACAACACAACACCACACACACACACACACAACAACACACCAACACAACACACAAACACAACCAACCACAACACACACACAACCACACAACACACACACAACACAACACAACACAACACCACAACACACACAACACAACACCACACAACCAACAACACACACACCACCACACCACACACACCACAACACACACAACCACACAACACACACACACCACAACACAACACCAACCAACACACACACACACAAACCACACACACACAACCACAAACACACACAACACCACACACACACAACACACACACACACAACCAACACACCAAACCACAACACAACAACACACACAACACAACACACACACAACCACACAACACACACAAACACACCACACAAACACACAACACACACACAACACACAACACACACCACAACAACAACACCAACACAACACACACCACACACACCACACAACACACAACAACACACACACCACAACACACACAACACACCACAACACACAACACAACACACAACACCACACACAACCACACAACACAACCACACACACCACAACAACACACAACACCAACACAACACACACACAACACACAACACACAAACAACACCACACAACACACCACACACAACACACAACAACCACAACACCACAACACACACACACACAACACACAACCACACACAACCAAACCACACACACAACACACCAACACCAACACAACAACACACAAACCACACACCAACACACACCACAACACAACACACAACAAACACACAACACCACACAACAACACACAACAACACCACACCACACACACAACACAACACACACACACAACAACACAACAACACACACACACACAACCAACACACACACACCACAACACACACAAACACACACAACACACACAACACACAACACACAACACCACACACCACACACACACACAAACACACAACACACACAACACCACAACCAAACACCACAACACAACACACACAACACACAACACAACACACACAAACACACAACACAACACACACAACCAACACACAACACACACACAACAACACAACACACACACACACACACACACACAACACACCACACAAACACAACACACACACAACACACAACACACACAACACCAACAACACACACACACCAACAAACCACACACACAACACAACCACACACACACCAACACAACAACACACACCAAACAACACACCACACAAACAACACACACCAACACACACAACACCACAACCAAACAACACAACCACACAACCACAACAACCACACCACACACACCACACAAACACACCACAACAACACCACAACACACAACACACACCAACACACAACCACCACACAACACACACAACACCACAAACACACACACACAACAACACAACACACACCACACAACACAACCACACAACAACACAACACACAACACAACACAAACACAACACCACACAACACACACACAACACACAACACACACACACAAACCACAACACAAACACCACACACACCACACACACAACACACACAACAACACACAAACAACACACACACACCACCAACACACAAACACACACACAACACCACACAACACACAACACAACACACACACACACAACCACCACACACCACACAACACAACACACAACACACCACAACACACAACACACAACACCACACACAACACAACAACCCACACAACCACACACACACAACACACCACACACACAACACCACAACACACAACACCAACACACCAAACACACACAACAACACACACACACAACACACAACACACAACACACACCCACACACAACACACCACACCACAACAACACACACACCACACAACACAACACCAAACACACACACAACACACACACACAACACAACACCAACACACAACACACACCACACAACACACACCACACACACAACACACACCAACACAACAACACACACACAACACCACACACACACCACAACACAACACACACACACAACACAACACACACACACAACACACACAACACAACAACACAACACACAACACACACCACACCACACACACAACACCAACAACACACCACAACACACAACACACCACCACAACAACACACAAACACACACACACACACAACACACCAACACACCACACAAACCAACACACCACCACAACAACCACAACACAACACCACACACACACACACACACAACCACAACCACACACACAACACAACCACACACCACACAACACAACACACCACCACAACACCACCACAACACACAACACACCAACACACACACCACACACAACACACCAACAACACAACACACACAACACACACACACCACAACACCACACACCACAACACACAACAACACAACACACACACCAACACCACAACACACACAACACACACACAACACCAACACACAACACACACAACACACAACACACAACACACACACAACACACAACACACACACACAAACACAACACCACACACAACACACACACAACACACAACACACAACACACACAAACACACCACACACACAACCACAACACACACAACACAACACACAACAACACCAACACACACAACACAACACACCACACACACAACACCAACACAACACACAACAACACCACAACACAACCACACAAACACACACAACACCACACAACACACACACACACACAACACACCACAACACACACACACAACCAAACACACAACACACAACACAACACACACACCAACACACACACACACACAACACAAAACCACAACACACACACACCACACACACAACACACCACACAACAACACCACAACACACAACACACACACAACACACAACACACCACCACACACACCAACAACACCAACACCACACAACACACACACACAACACACACACACACACAACACAACACCACACACACACACCACAACACACACACACAACAACACCACACCACACAACACAACACACACACACAAACAACCACACCACACAACACCACAACACACCAACACACAACCACAACCACACACACCAAACAACACCACACACAACACCACACACACACAACAAACAACCACCAACACACACAACACACCACAACCACAACACACACACAAACCAACACAACACCACACACCAACACACACAAAACACAACCACAACACAACACACACCAACACACAACACAACCACAACACACCACAACCACACACAACACAACACCACACACACACAACACAACACACCAACACAACCACACCCACAACACCACCACAACACCAACAAACACACACCACACAACACACACCACACACACAACACCAAACACACCACACAACACAACAACACCACACACACCAACACACACACACCACACACACACAACACACAACACACACACAACACACAACACACCACACAACCAACACACAACACACACCACAACACCACACCACAACACCAACACCAAACACCACACCACCACACAAACACACACACAACACAAACACACACAACACCAACACCACAACACACACAACACCACACACAACACAACAACCAACACACACACACAAACACACCACACAACACACCACACACACACAACACACACCACCACACAACACAACACAACACACAACACACAACACACAACACAACAACACAACACACCACACAACACACACACACACAACAACCACACACACAACACAACACACACACAACACACAACACCACACCAACACAACACACAACACCAACACACCACACACACAACACACACACAAACACACACACAACAACACACACCAAACACAACACACACAAACACAACCACACAACAACACACACACACACCACACACAACAACACAACACAACACACACAACCACACACACAACACACAACACACAACCACAACCACACACACACACAACACACACACCAACACACACCACAACACAACACACCACACAACACACAACACACAACACAACAACACACACAACACACACACCAACACACAACCACACCACAACACACAAACAACACACCACACCACACACAACAACAACACAACCAACACACCAACAACACACCACAAAACACCAACACACCACACAACACACAACACACCAACCACACAACAACACACCACACCACAACACACACACACACAACACACACACAACAACCACACAACAACACAACACACACAACACAACCACACCAACACACAACACCACACACACACACCAACAACAACACCAACACAACAAACACAACACACACACCAACACACACACCACAACAACACAACACAACACACAAACACACAACACACACAAACACACACACACAACACAACACACATCACAACACACCACACACACACACCACAACACACAACAACACACAAACACACCACAACAACACACCAACAACACACCAACACACACACACAACACAACACACACACAACCACACACACCACAACACACACAACAACACACAACCACACACCAACACACACACACAACACACAACACACCACACAACACCAACACAAACACACACCACACACAACACAACACACACACACCAACACACACACACAACACACAACCACACACAACACAACCACACACAACAACACCACACACACACAACAACCAACACACACCAACACACCACACACAACACACACCACACAACACACAACACAACACACCACAACACACACCAACACACAACACACACACACACAACCACACACACAACCACAACACACACACACACACAACACACACACAACACCAACACACAACACCACACACACACCAAACCACACACACAACACACACAACACACCACACAACACACACACACAAACAACACACCAACACACAAACACAACCACACACAAACACACAACACACACACAACACACACACAAACACACACAACACCACACACACACACCAAACACACACACAACAAACACACAACACACACAACACCACACACAACACAACACACAACACACACAACAACCAACACAACACAAACAACACCAACACAACACACAACACAACACACACACACCCACACACAACACCAACACAACACACACACACCACACAACACCACCAACACCACAACCACACCACACACAACACACCACAACACAACACACACACACAACACACACCACACACACCAACACACAACACACACACACAACACAACACACAACACAACAACACCACACACACAACACACCACACAACACAAACACACACCACAACACACAAACACACACAACACACACCAAACACAACACACACAACCACACAACAACAACACACCACACAACACACACACAACACAACACACACACAACACACACACAACACACAACACACCACACACAACAACACACAACACACACCACAACAACACACCACAACACAACACACCACACAACACAACCACAACACACAACACCACACAACACACACACAACAACACACAACCACAACACACAACACACACACACAACACACACAACACACCACACACAAACAACACACCAACACAACAACACACCACACACACACACACACAAACAACAACACAACACACACAACAACCACACACAACCACACACACCACAACACACCAACACCACAAACCACACACAACACACAACACACAACACACCAACACACACAACACACACACCACACACAACAACACCACAACAAACCACACACACCACAACACACCACACAACCACACACACACCAACACACACAACAAACACACACAACACACACACCACAAACACACACACACAACCACACACAACACACCACACAACACACACCACACACAACAAACACACACACCACACACACAACACACACCAAAACACAACACACAACACACACACACAACCACAACACAACACACACAACACACACCACAACACACAACCAACAACACCACACAACACACACACAACCAACACACACAACACACAACACAAACCACACACAACACAAACACACCACAACACACCACAACACAACACACAACACACAACCACCACACAACACACACACAACACACACCACAACACACACACACACAACACACAACAACCACACAAACACCACACAACACAACACACAACACACAACACACAACACCAACACACCACACACACACCACACAACACACAACACACAACAACCACACACAACACAACACACCAACACACACACAAACAACAACACACACAACACAACACACAACACAACACACACCACACAACACACCACACACACACACACACCCACAACACACACACACAACACAACACAACACACCACAACCACACACAACACACACAACACAACACACAACACAACACACACACCACACACACAAACACACAAACACACCAACACAAACACAACACACACACAACACACACCACAACACACAACACACACAACCAACACACCACACAACACAACACACAAACACACACAACCACACACACCAACACACAAACACACACACACACACAACACACACAACACAACCACAACACCACACACAACACACACAAAACACACACACACACACAACCACACCACACACACCAACACACACACACCAACACAAACACACCACAACACACACACACCACAACAACACACAACCCACAACCACACACACAACACACACACACAAACACCACACACAACACACAACACCACACACAACCACACAACACACACCAACACACCACAACACAACACACACCAAACACACACACACACACAACACCACACACACAACACACAACACACAAACACACACACCAACAAACCACACAACACACCAACACACCAACACACAACAAACACACACACACACACACACACAACACACCACACAACACACACACCACACACAAAACACCACACACCAAACACACCACAACACAACCACACACCAACAACACACCACACACCACAACACACCACAACACAACACCACAACACCCACACAAACCACAACACCAACACACCAACACAACACCACACAACAACACACACAACACACACACACACCACAACACAACACACACACAACACACACACACCACAACAACACACAACACCACACACAAACACACAACCACACACACACACCAACACAACACACACACAACACAACACACACAACACACACAACCAAACAACACACACACACCACACAAAACCACACACACCACACACAACACAACACACACACACACACCACAACACAACACACAACACAACCACACAACCACAACAACACCACACACAACACACACACAAACACAACAACACAAACACACCAACCACACAACACACCAACACAACACAACCACACACAACACAACACCACACACAACACACACACAACAAACACACACCACACACACACAACACACACACACCACAACAACACACCACACACACAACACACACAACACACAACAACCACAAACACACACCCAACACAACCACACACAACACAACACCACACAACACACAACACCCACAACACACACCACACACAACACAACCACAAACACAACACACCACACACACACAACACACACAACACAACAACACACCACACAAACACACACACAACCACCACAACAACACACACAACACACAACACCACAACACAACACACACACAAACACACACCACACAACACACACACACAACACACACCAACACACCACACAAAACACACAACACCAACACACAACAACACACCACACACCACACACAAACACACACACACACACAAACACACACAACCAACACCACACACACCAACACCACAACCACACACAACACAACACACACAAACAACACAACACCAACCACACCACAACACACACCACAACACACACACCACAAACACAACACAACACACACACAACCACACACACACCACAACCAACACACACAACACAACACCACCACAACCACACACACCACAACACACACAAACACACACACCACACACACAACCACACACCAACCACACACACAACCACAACACAACACCACAACAACACACAACACAACACACAACACACACCACACAAACACACACAACAACACACACAAACAACACACACCACACAACAACCACAAACAACACCACACACACACCACACAACACCAACACACCACAACAACACACCACACAACACAACACACAAACACACACCACACAAACACACAACACACACACAACAACACAACACACACCAACCAACACACACACCACAAACACACACAACACACACACACACAACACAAACCACACACACAACACCACACACACAACACCAACACACACACACACACCAGCACACACAACACCACAACACACCACCACACAAACACACAACACCACACACACACAACACACAACACCACAACACACCACACACAAACCACAACACACACACAACACAACCACACCAACACACAACACAAACACCACAACAACACAACACAACCACACACCCACAAACACACACAACACAACACACACACACACAAACACACACACCACACAACCAACACACACACCACACACACCACAACACACAACACCACACACAACCACAACCACACACCACACCAACACAACACACCCACAACACACCACAACACAACACACAACCAACACACACACACACACAACAACACAACACACCACAACACCAACACAAACCACACCAACACACCACACACCCACACACCAACACACACCACACACCAAACACAACACACCAACACCACAACACCACACACACAAACAAACACCCACACAACCACCACACACACACACAAACACACACACCACAACACAACACACACACACAACACAACACCCAACACACACAACCACACCACACACCACACAAACCACACAACACAACACAACCACACACACACACACCACAAACACAAACACACACAACAAACACACCACAACACCACACACAACACAACACCACACAACAACACCCCAACCACACAACACACCACAACCACACACAACACAACAACACCCACACACACCACAACAACACACCAACACACACACACACAACACACAACACAACCACACAACACACACAACACACACACAACACCACACACAAACCCACCAACACCACCAACAACACCACAACACAACACACACAACACCACCACAACACACCACAACCACCACACAACAACCCCACCCACCCCCACCCCACACCCCACCCCCCACACCAAAACCCCCCCCCCCCCCCCACCCCACCCCCCCCCCCCCCACGCACACCCCACACCCCCCACCACAACCCCACACCCCCCCACAACCCCCACAACCCCACACCACCCCACCCAACCCCATCCCCACCCCCCCCCCCACCCCCACCACCAACCCCACCAACACCCACAACCACAACACCCCACCCCCTACCCCCCCCACAACACCAACCCACCCCCCACACCCCCACCCACCCCACAACCCACACACCCCCACACCCCCCCCCCCACGACCCCCAACCCCACCAACCCACACCAACCCCCACCCACACACCCCCAACAACACTCACCCCAAACAACCCCCCACCTCACCACACCATACCCCACCCCACCCACCAAACACACCCCAACCCCACCCCACACAACCCCACACAACCACCACCCACCCCCCACCCACACCCGCCCCCCCCCACCGCACACACACCAACCACACCCACCACCCCCCACCCCCACACCCCCCACCCCCCCCACCCCCCACCCACCCCCCACCCCCCCAACCCCCACACCCCCCCCCCCCCCCCCACCCCCCCCACCCACCCCCCCCCCCCCCCCCAAACCCCACCCAACACACCACCCACCAACCCACCCCACCCACCCCCCCCCCCCCACCCCCCCCCCACCCCCCCCACCCCACCCCCCTCACCACCCCCCCACACCCCACCCCCCAACCCCCCACCCCACCCCCACCCCCCCCCCACCACCCCCCCCCCACCCCCCACACACCCCCCCACCACACCGCCCCCACCCCACCACCCACCCCCCCCCCCCCACCCCCCCCCCCCCACCCCCCCACCCACCAACCCCCCCCCCCCCCCACCCCCCCCCACACCCCCCACCCCGCCCACCCCCCCCCCCCACCCCACCACCCCCCCCACCCACCCCCCCCGCCCCCCACCCACCCCCCCCCCACCCCCCCCCCCCCCCCACCCCCCCCCACCCCCCCCCCCCCCCACCCCCCCCCTCCCCCCTACGACCCCCCCCCCCAGCCCCCCCCCCCACCCCCCCACCCCACCCCCCCCCCACCCCCCCACCCCCACCCCCCTCCCCACCACCCACCCCCCCCACCCCCACCCAACCCCCCCCCCCCACCCGCCCGCACCCCCAACCCCACCCCCCCCCCACACCCACGCACACCAACCCCCCACCAACAACCCCCCCCCACCCCACCCCCCACCACCCACCCCCCCCCACCCCCCACACCCCCCCCCCCCCCCCACCCCCCCCCCACCCCCCCCCCACACCACCCCACAACCCCCCTCCCCCCCCCCCCCCCACCCCCCCCCCCCCTACCCCCCCTCCACCCACACCCCCCACAACCCCCCCACCCCCCCACCACCCCCAACCCCCCCCCCCCACCCCCCACCACCCCCCCCCCACCGCACCTCCCCCCCACCCCCCCCCCCCCCCCCACCCCCCCCCCACCACCCCCCCCCAACCCCACCCCCCACCCCCCCCCGCCACACCCCACCCCCCACCCACACACACCCCACAACACCACCCCCCCCCCACCACCGACCCCCCCCCCCCCACCCCTCCCCCCCCCCCCCCCCCACCCCCCAACCCCCCCACACCATACACCACTCACACCCCTCCCCCCCCCCCCCACCCCCCACACCACCCCTCCCCCCCCACCAACCCCCCCCCACCACCCCCCCCCCCCGACCACCACCCCCACTCCCACCCCACCCCCCCCCCCACTCCACCCACCCCTCCACCCCAACCCCTACCCCCCCACAACCCCCCCACCCCCCCCCCACCCACTACCCCCCCCCCCCCAACGCCACCCCCCCCCACACCCACCCCACCCACCCCACCCCACCCCCCCCCCCACCACACCCCCCTCCCCCTCCCCACCCCAAACCCGACCCCACCCACCGACCCCCCACCCACCCCCCCCCCCCAGCACCCCCCCCCCCCAACCCCCCACACCCCCCACCCCCCCTACCCCCCCACCCCACCCCCCCCCACACCACCCCCACCCCAGCCTCCCCCCCCCCCCACCCACCACCCCCCCCCCACACCCCCACCCACCCCCCCCAACCCCCCCCCCACCCCCCCCACCCACCCCCACCCCAACCCCCACCCACCACCCCCCCCCCACCCCCCCCCCCCCCCCCACCCCAACACCCCCCCCACCCCCCCCACCCCCCCCACCCACCACCCACCCCCCCCCCCCACCCCCCACCCCCCCACCCCCCCCCCCCACCCCCCACCCCCAAACACCACCCCCCACCCCCCCTCATCCACCACCCCCCCCAATCCCCTACCCCCCCCCCCCACCCCCTCCCCCCCCCCCACCCCCCCCACACCCTCCCCCCACCACCCCACCCCCCAACCCCCCCCCACCCCCACCCCACCTCCCCCCCCCCACCCCCCCCCCACCCACCCCCCACCCCATCCCCCACTCCCCCCACACCCCCCACCCCCCACACCCCCCCCCCCCCCCCCCAGACTCACCCAACCCCCCACCCACCCCCAACCCCCACCCCCCCCCCACCCACCACCCACCCGCCCCTTCCACACCCCCCCCGCCCCCCCCCCACCCCCCACCACCACCCCCCCCCCCACCCCCACCCCCCCCCCCCCAACCCCCCCACCACCCCCCCCCCACCCCCACCCCCCCCCCACCCCCACCCCACCCCCCACACCACCCCCCCCCCCACCCCCCCACCCCACCCCACCCCCACCCCCCCCCCCCCCACCCCCCCCCCCCCACCCCCCCCCACCCCCCAACCACCCCACCCCCCCCCACCCCACCCCCCCCCACCCCCCCACCCCCCCCCCACCACCCCCCCCACCACCCCACCCCCCCCCCCAACACCCCCCACCCCCCCCCCACAACCCCCCCCCCCACCCCCCCCCACCCCAACCCCCCCCCCCCCACCCCACCCCCACCCCCCACCCCCCACCACACCCCCACCCCCCCACCACCCCCCCACCCCCACCACCCCCCCCCCCACCCCCCACCCCCACCCCACCCCCCCCCCACCCCCAACCCCCACCCCCCCACAACCCACCCCCCCACACCACCCCCCACCCCACCCCCCCCCACCACCCCCCCCCACCCACCCCCCCCCCCCCCCCCCCATCCCCACCCCCACCCCCCCCACCCACCACCCCCCCACCCCCCCCCCCCCACCCCCCCCCCCCCACCCACCCCCCCCCCCCCACCCCCACCCCCCCCCCCCCCCCCCCCCCCCCCCCCCCCCCCCACCCCCCCCCCCCCCCCCCCCCCCCCACCCCCCACCCGCCCCCCCCCCCCACCCCCCCCCCCCCCCCCCCCCCCCCCCCCCCCCACCCCCCCCCCCCCCCCCCCCCCCCCCCCCACCCCCCCCCCCCCCCCCACCCCCCCCCCCCCCCCCCCCCCCCACCCCCACCCCACCCCACCCCCCCCCCCCCCCCCCCCCCCCCCCCCCCACCCCCACCCCCCCCCCCCCCCCCCCCCCCCCCCCCCACCCCCCCCCCCCCCCCCACCCCCCCCCCCCCCCCCACCCCCCCCCCACCCCCCCCCCCCCCACCCCCCCCCCCCCCCCCACCCCCCCCACCCCCCCCCCCACCCCCCCCCCCC